>CM035103.1:38593040-38818044 GCA_020205505.1 Panax japonicus | reverse complement strand
TTTGACAGAAACCTCTTTCGAAGGACTTGTGGGAGAAACTTGAGAAAGTTTACAAGTCAAGTCTCTGTCAAATCTGTTATTTGAAGAAGGAATTGTACCGGCTTCGGATGGAAGAAGGGTCAGATTTGGCCAATCATATTAATGAATTTAATAGATTGGTGACCCAACTAACCAGTATTGATGTGAAGTTGGACGAAGAAGATAAAACATTATTGCTTCTTGTCTCTCTACCAGATTCATACTCAACTCTCCAGACTACACTCCTTGTAGGGAAGGAAAAGCTTGCAGTTGACGATGTGATGTCAGCAGTTCTAGAGCAGGATAAGTTCAGGGGCACTACTTCCAGAGATCAAGGAGATAGTCTTCTCTTTTTCAAATGGGCGTGGTAGGGGTCCTAATCGAAAGAAGTATTCCAGCAAGGAAAGAGAAAAGTCTCAAACGAGAACAGGCAAGAAGGATAAATCTCAGGTTGAGTGTTATCATTGCCACGAGAAGGGCCACTACAAAAATCAGTGTCCATTGTTGAAGAAGGATAACAAGAAGAAGGAATGCAGATTGAAAAATCTGCTAATGTTGCTGAGCAAGCAGATGTGTGCAGCGACGGAGAGCTGTACACAGTGACAGAAAATGAAGCTTCACAAGGTGATCTCTTATCTGTTAGAGATAGTGGCAGCCTTACAATTGGTACATGGATTCCGGTTGTTCTTTTCATATATCCCCTCATAGGGATTGGTTTGATACTTTGACATCCTGTAATGGTGGTACAGTTTTATTGGGTAACAATGCAGTCTGCAAAGTTACTGGGATAGGCACCATCAAAATTAAAATGTTTGACAGAGTTGTCAGAACATTGGGTGATGTAAGGTATATTCCAGAATTGAAGAAGAGCTTGTTATCGGTTGGAGTACTTGACTCTATAGGCTGTAGTATCTCAGTCGAGATGGTGTCATGAAAATTACCAAGGGCTCGATGGTAATTATGAAGGGCCAAAAGAAGGGCACCCTCTACAAGTTGATAGGGGACACAGTTGCTGGTGGAGCAGCAAATTCTGTGCAAGATAATTCCAACAGTGATAGCACAGAATTATGGCACATGCGACTTGGTCATTTGAGTGAAGGTGGAAGGAAAGAACTTCACAAAAGGCAGTTGCTGAAAGGTGTCAAAACGTGCAGTTTGGAATTTTGCAAGTTTTGCGTGTACGGCAAACAACGGAGGGTCAGCTTCAAGGCATGAACACATACCACTAAGAATGTACTTGATTATATACATTCGGATGTGTGGGGCCCGATCAAGCATACGTCAATGGGTGGAGCCCATTATTTTGGTAGCTTTATAGATGACTACTCCAGAAAGGTGTAGGTGTATTTTATGAAACAGAAATTTGAGGTTTTCAGATCTTCAAGCAGTGGAAAGCTAAAGTAGAGAACCAGACCGAAAAGAAGCTGAAGTATTTTAGATCAGATAATGGCACAGAATACAAGGACAAGTCATTTCTACAGTTCTGCCAGGATGAAGGTATCACCAGGCACTTCTCAGTCAAAAGAACTCCAGAGCAAAATGGGGTTGCTGAGAGGATGAACAGAACTCTATTAGAACGTGCCAGATGTATGAGGTTGAATGCAGGATTGCCCAAGAGTTTCTGGGCTGAGGCAATCAACACAGCGTGTTATCTGATAAATCGATCTCCTTCAGCAGGAATTGATTACAAAATCCCCGAAGAGGCATGGAATGGGAAACCAGTGGTTTTTTTCCGTGATGAAAATCTTTGGTTGTCCAGCTTATGCTCATCTGCCAGTCGAAGAGCGATAGTCCAAGCTTGATCCAAGGTCAAAAGAGTGTATTTTCCTTGGATATGAAGATGGTGTCAAGGGATACAGGTTATGGGATCCAGTATCCAAGAAGAAGGTTGTCAGCAGAGATGTGGTGTTCATTGAGAAACACATGCTGAACAAGTACGAGAATGAAGAATCTGCAGCAAGTGAGTTGCAGAAACACCCAATTGAGGTGGAGCTTCCTGAAGAGATTGAAGATGATCAACCTTCAGATCCCCAAGAGAGGTCCTATAATCTTGTTAGAGATCGGGAAAGGCGAGTCAGCACAACCAGTGCAGAGATATGGGTTTGAAGACATGGTTGCCTTTGCCTTGATTGCTGGTAGTGGAGATCCAACTAGCTATCAGGATGCTATTCAGTCCGATGATAATGATAAATGGGGCGATAGCTATGGCAGAAGAGATGGAGTCTTTACAAAAGAACCAGACATGGGAGTGAGTTCAACTTCCAAAAGGATCGAAGGCTATATGATGCAGGTGGGAATTCAGGAAAAAGGAAGCTCAGTCTGATAAAGAAGGTGAAAGATTCAAGGCCAGATTAGTGGTAAAGGGATTCTCTCAGAGAGAGGGAATCGACTACAATGAGATCTTCTCACCAGTTTTGAAACACACATCGATTCGGTTGATCTTATCTATTGTAGCATCACAGGATATGGAGTTAGAACAGCTTGATGTGAAAACAGCTTTTCTCCACGGTGATTTAGAAGAAAAGATCTACATGAAGCAGCCTGAGGGGTTTATTGAACCAGAGAAAGAGGGTTTAGTTTGCAGTTTGAAGAAGTCCCTCTATGGTTTGAAGCAGTCCCCAAGATAGTGGTATATGAAGTTTGATAACTTCATGATGGCTCATGGTTACTCTCGTTCGGAGTATGATCCATGTGTGTATTTCAGATCTCTCGATGATGGCTCTCTAGTATTGTTGACGTATATGTCGATGACATGTTGATTGCAGCCAAGAGGAAGTCAGATATTCTTCAGCTGAAGACTTGTTAAGCAGTGGATTTGACATGAAGGATCTTGGGTCAACCAAGAAAGATACTATGTATGGAAATTCACAGGGATCGTCAGGCAGGAAAGTTGTGGCTAACTCAAAAAGGATATGTGTAGAAGGTCTTGGAGAGGTTTAACATGAACAATGCTAAACCAGTTAGCACTCCGTTGGCAGCACATTTCAAGCTGTCTTCACAGTTGAGCCCACAAATAGAGGATGAGGTGGAGTATATGTCCAAAGTACCATATGCAAATGCGGTGGGTTGTCTAATGTACGCCATGGTATGTACAAGTCCAGATATCTCACAAGCAGTCAGTGTGGTTAGCAGGTATATGGCAAATCCAGGAAAAGAACATTGGAATGCTGTAAAATGGATTTTTCGTTATCTAGCAGGTAAATCAATTACGGTCTTATATTTGATCTTAATTCCGCAAGAAGTGAGGTTACAGGGTTCGTTGATTCAGATTATGCTGAAGACCTAGATGCAAGGAGGTCTACGATAGGGTTTTTATACACCTTTTGTGGAGGATGTATATGTTGGAGGTCAGTGTTGCAGTCTACGGTAGCATTATCAACAATAGAGGCTGAGTATATGGCATTGACAGAGGCAAGCAAGGAGGCTTTGTGGCTTAAGAGACTAGTTGAAGAACTAGGTTTCAAGCAAGGTAGTATCCAGATTCAGTGTGATAGTCAAAGTGCTATTCATTTAGCAAAGAACCAAGTGTTCCATGCCAGAACCAAACATATAGATGTTCGGTTTCACAAGATTCGTGAGTGGTTGAACAATGGTGACATTTCAGTTTACAAAGTTCACACAAAGGAGAATGCCGCAGATATGCTCACAAAGTCAGTTATAGCAGAAAAGTTCAAGCACTGCTTGGACTTAATTCACTTCGTCGAATGCTGATTTCATGGTGGAGTATCCAGGGAGAGGGATACATTCACAGACACAAAGAAGTTCACAGTATTTAAAAATGCAAGCCAAGGTGGAGATTGTTGGTCAAAGTCTTGGTCAAGTCTTGGCCCTTTGAATTTGGCCTTCATTTTTTGGCCTTCTCCATTTGGCCTTCCCCATTTTGCCTTCTCCATTTTTCCCAACTTTCTCATTTAATTCTCCTCCCCTAATTTCTCCTATAAAAGGGCAGCTAAAGCCTAAAGATTAGACACACCAAAATTGATAGAGTATATATCTTAGAGAGAAGATGAGCAAAGCTCTAGTTTGAGTGTCAAAGAGAGTTAGAGAGTGAGAAGCTCAGTTAGAACATTCTGAGAGTGAGGATGTAGAGAGAAATAAATAGTTAGTTTATTTCTCAGTTGAGAGTTTGTAATCTCCATATTATTTTCATAGTGTTTTTCTGAGATCTCTTCCCGTGATTTTTTCCAGTTGGGTTTCCACGTAAAATTCTTGTATTATTATTTTATATCTCATACAGTAGTGTGTTTGTATTTATCTTAGTATATTTGTGTGAGCCTAATTTCTCAACAGGTATCTTACCTAATGAGGAATTCTATTCCTATACGGGAAGGGCTTAGAGAAGGTGGTATGATCACTATAAATACAAGGATACACCCTCATTAACAAGTACACATTCATATTATATTTTAGCACTAGAGCATTAAACCTGCATTGTTAAACCTTATTCAGTCTGTACTTATTCTCACACCAGAGTTATCCCCCGACGGTATAAGTCGTCAAACTTTTGGTGTGACTTCGTTTCTATACAAGATTTGATGCGGAATGGTGTTTGGGTGCGTGGACGAATCTTAGCGTTAACATTGGCGCTAGAAGGAGAGTTTTCTAGTGCTACACAATTTTCAATCATAAAGGAGTTTTTGGGTGGAATCGTGATGATAGCAGGAAGACGATTTCAGCACGTGACCAGTCGACAGCGGACCCCCCCACTTGACAATCAAAAGGTTCAGCCAAAGACAGGTTGGGACCATCAGTTTCTAATCGGTTGGGGTTCCATGACAATTCTGTGGCCCCATTGAAGGATAAGGCGGGCGGGCCAAGTCGGAGGATGTTCTCAACGACTAGTAAGGACGCAAGACCAGTGTCGAGGACGCACCGTCCCGAACACGTCCCCAAGATGATTGTTAGGATGAGAGGAGGTCGATCTTGGCAAAAAAGGAACAGGAGACCGATGATGCATTAAAAGTCTTACTCTTGCAGCGGAAAGAGATCGACCAACAGATGATACTCTTGATAGGTGATGAGGACGGTGCCTCCAGCCATAGCCGAAGGAGGGGGCGGTTACCAAGGATTCAGTCTAAGACACATCTCCCAGATAATTCTCGGTCGACTGAGAGTAGGCTCCGAAATCGCTCTCGGGTCAAGAGTAGGCGCCGAAGGCAATCACGAAAATGTTCGTTAGGGAAGCAATCTAGGACACACCGTCCAGACAGTTCTTGGCAGACTGAGAGCAGGCTCCGAAGTCGCTTCAAGGAAGCAAGGTCTGAACGCAGGGGACGATTTTATTGAAGGAGGTGGGATCCCTCTCCAGATAAAGAAGGCAGGATAGACTATCCTTCCTCCCGAAGAAGCGAAATAGAGGCGCTACCCAAAAAGTTAGCATAGTTGGAGAAAAGATTAACTGAAGGAGATCAGAAATAAAGGAATCCCGATCAAATCATTATCATCGTTCTCCCAAGAGATCATTCAGGAGAAGGCTGATCCAAACAAAAAAACCCCTCACATGGAAAGCTACGATGGTTCGGGAGATCTTTATGAACACAGGCAGGATTATGATTGGATGATAGATTACTATGACTATTCTGATGCTGCCAAGTGTCAAGTGTTTATGACTACCCTGAAGAAGGATGCTCTGTAATGGATGATGACGCTGGCTCCGAACTCAGTTTCATCCTAAAAAGGGCTCTACGACAAGTTCCACACCCAGTTCGACAATAACAAGAGGAGGGGAAAGCCAATGAGGTCCTTGTCTCATATCAGACAGTATTTGAATGAGACTTTGGGTCAGTATATGAAACGGTTTCGGGAAGCATTCGGCCAGGTTGCAAATTTGAACGACCTTCAGGCAGTCAATCTGTTTTAGAATGATTTGGATATCGTAAAGTCAAAGAAGCTTGTGAAGGATATAATGCTCAATCAACCGAAGGACTTGGCTAAAGCATTTGACAGAGCCAAAGGCGTCATAAAAGTTAAAGAGACAATGAGAAATTTGAAGCCAAACACAACGGGGAAGCCGAAGGACTAGGAGAAGAACATCTACACCAAGGGTGACAATAACAACAAGTTTGACAATTAGACGAAGAACTTCAACAACAAGGGTTCGAGAGGAGGCTGACCGCCCTTCCCGAACCGGGGAGTTAACAAAATCTATACTCCTATCAGCACGAATCGAGCAAAAATATTAGAGGAAATGAAGGATAAGTCCTATTTTGAGCCTTGCCTAAGTAACACTCATCCAGAGAGAAGAAATCATAACAGATACTGTAAATTTCATCAGGCATCTGGACACTCTACAGAAGATTATAGGGATATGAAGGACCTAATTGAGAAAAGAATGTTCAGAATGGGGAATTAGTTCAGTACGTCGAGAGTCGAGAAGGTTCAGGAAAGGGACAAAATAATATTAGTCAGGAGTAGAACCCTCAGCCACAACCGGAACAAAGGAAAACAGTTTGGCGAGTGGTGGACGTAATAACAGGTGGCTAGGTCGGAAAGGTGATTAGGAGGAAAAGGTATAGAGTGTTGGATTCTATACTTATAGTGTTTGAACAACTTGCGAGGAGGGACCAACACGGTACCCTAGCACAGTCATCTCTTTTTCTTATGAGAATTACCCATCAGAATCTATTGAGTCGCATTATGGAGCACTAATAATCACTACACGGGATGGATCGGGGGACATGAAGAGGATCATGATTGATAACGGTTTATCGATGGATATATTGTACGCCCATGCATACCAAAGGATGGATTTGGAGAGAAGGAAAATGGAGATTGGGTAGAGGCCTCCTCTATACGGATTCGACAACGACCTATGTAAGACCCAAACTTTTATGAATAAAGATGAATTTTTCTCAAAATATATTTTTGAATATTATGGTGTGGATTTGATATAATGTTATAGTTGTGGGTAATATTTATAAATTTTGCAAAGCAAGTCTATATAAAATATTCGATTGGTCGGGGAATATTCGTTTTAATAGAGAATATTCGTACGATGACACAATCATTGGTGGACCCCACAACGAAATTATTGTCGGAGTTAGAAAACTACAGAAATATCTTTTTATAAAAATAACAGCGAAAGTTTTACCGTTAACTATTGAAATATCTGGTGATAAAAGTACAGTAATACGCGTGGTTGCATAGTAGCACACGGTATTTGATGCTTACGTGAGAAGTCACTCAGTTATACTCAATTATTGCTACAATAATTGCTATATAGTATCTCACGTTATTGATTCAATTATTTTCACAATATTTTATATTATTAAATCAATAATTGAGATGACAAAGTTATTCATATTATTATTTACATTATTGAAGATGTCTAGAAAGTCATGTCGAGGAAAGGGGTTTGGTCACCTAATTTTGCGCCAATATGGAGAAATTCTTATTGAAAATCCCCTATTTCTTGGGAATGATCTGGTTGTTAATATTACAAGTTATATTATTGATGAATAAATGTTGTTAAAAATATTGAGAAGATTTTTTATGAAGTATTTGTTGTAAATTTCGCTTATTATTTGGACCCCCACTTTCTCATTTTTCAAAATAATCGGAAGGAAGTTATAAGGTGTATATATATATATATATATATATATATATATATATATATATATATATATATATATATATATATTGTAAAATCCCAAATTTTACGAATAAATATTTAAATTTCTCGAATTTTTTTTTGAATATTATGGTGTGGATTTAATATAATGTTATAGTTGTGGATAATATTTATAAATTTTGCAAAGTATGCAAGTAGTTATATTATATTCGATTGGTCGGAGAATATTCTTTGTGTCGGGGAATATTCGTACGACGACACAATTATTGGTGGACCCCACAACGGAATTATTGTCGGATTGAGAAAACGACAAAAATATTTTTATAGAAATAATGGCGAAAGTTTTACCGTTAATACTGTTGAGCTACTCGGTAGTAAAAGTACAGTAATACACGTGGTTGCATAGTAGCACACGATATTTGATTATTGATGCTTACGTGAGAAGTCACTCAGTTATACTCAATTATTGATATAGTAATTGTTGCATCATATCTCTCATATTATTGATTCGATTATTGTCACAGTATCCTCTGTATTATATGATATATTATTAAATCAATAATTGAGATGACAAAGTTATTCATATTATTAAATTGCAATATTTACAATGTCTAGAAGTTCTACCAATGAGAGGTTTGGTCACCTAATTGCGCGCCAATAGGGAGAAATCCTTATTGGAAAGCCCTCTCTTTCCTGGGAACGACCTGGTTGTTAAATATTGTGAGTTATAATATTAATGATGAATAAGTTCATGTTGATTAAAGATGAATTTGATAGTTCCATTGTGTTGGGATTATTGGTGTTAGTTAAAATCGATATCTATTCCGATGATAATTGATGTCTGGGGGTTATATTGATAAATCGGGTAATTTATCGGATAAATGAGCAATTAATTGCTACTTATTTACATGCTTATATAACTATTTGTTCACATGTGTGTACTATTGAGTCACATTCATTTACTATTAGGGGAGTTGATGCAAGATTGATAATACTTGCATGACTAAGTTAAAGATGGAGGTACTACATTGCAATTAATTTTTTCACATGTTTAGAACTATTGAGTCATATGATTTTACTATTGATTTGCATGATTTACTATTAGGGGAGTTGGTGCAAGATTGATAATACTTGCAGGACTAAATTAAAAATGAAAGAAAAGTTGGAGGTATTGTACTTTAATTTTTCGTTCCCCAAAACGTGCAATTATCGAAACTATATTTTTCCTATAAATAGAAGCTCATTCTTCCTTCATTTTTCACCAATTCACTAAAGCTTTAGAGCCATTATTATAGAGATAAATTATAGAGAGAAAGAAGAAGAGAAGTCTGCTCTCTCACTATTCCAGTATCCAGTCTTCTTTTGAAGTAAGGGGTATTATTTCTTTCGTATTCATGAAGAGAACTTCTGTTATTCCATTCTTTATTATTCTGTTGGAATAACCTGTATACGCGGTCTGCGTTATACTTGGTGAAATTCTTCTATTATTTCATTATTTATTATTCTGCTAGAATAACCTGTCTATGCGAAGTACCGCATACATGGTGAAATTCTGTTGTTATTCCATTTTTATTATTCTGTTCGAATAACCTGTCTGTGCGTTTTACGCCAGACCTGGTTTCGTCTTTATTATTCTGTTGGAATATCCTGTCTGTGCATTTTACGCCGGACCTGGTTCCGTTATTAATTATTCTGTTGGAATAACCTGTCTATGCGAAGTACCACATGCATGGTGATTTCTGTTGTTATTCCATTCTTTATTATTCTGTTGGAATATCCTGTCAGTGCGTATTATGCCTGACCTGGTTTCGTTATTTATTATTCTGTTGGGATAACTTGTCTATGCGAAGTACCGCATGCCTAGTGATTTCTTTTGTTTTTCCATTCTTTATTATACTTAGTTGGTTAAAGTTTTGACTTCTATACTCGTTATAAAATATCATTTTATTTGGTATTTCTGTTACGAGTTACTATTCATGGGTTACTATTCACCCTATTACTATTCACTCTAGTATTATCCACTTGGGTATTCGGGGCTCTTTTTATGTCGGAATACTATTCACGAGTTACTATTCACAGATTACTATTCACCAAAATTACTATTCACCTGAATATTATTCACTCGGGTATTTGGAGTACTTTTCATGTCGGAGTACTATTCACGAGGTACTATTCCCAAAGTACTATTCACGGGGTACTATTCATGATGAAAAATTGATTCTGTTCTGTCCAAATTATTTTTTTGTGCATAAATATTATTATTGAATTTTACTCTACAAAGAAGTATCATGTTGACAATTTGGATGTTATTATTTCCTGGATAATTTAATTCTTGAACTTGTTTTATTGAATTCTTATATCATTGTCACCATCCTCATGTTTATATTATATTGAAGGTCATTTGTGGTCTGTATTTCATAGATGGACTTGGTATGATTATGACCAGGGATTATTCGGTATAATCATGACTGTAATGTTACAAATGATGTGGAAAAAGTCCTCATTAGCCCGTAGTGCATTGATGAACAGTTTTTGTTATGATTATGGCTATGAATTCTCTTCGGCCAAGGGAACAAAGATGAATTGTTTTATGGCATGATCAAGACCATTGATGAAAACACGATTATCTTTGGCCCGCAGTGTATGGATAATTCGGGGTCGTGATACTAAATAATATCCTTGGCCTGTAGTGCAGGGATGATTTGATGATGTTGATTATTTATTAAGTTGAGTCTCAGCGATAAAAGTGATGAAAAACTTTTTAAATCATAAAAGATATTATATTTATTCTCTACTTGACTCTTTTAATGGATTGTTTGTTCTGCTGCAGTTAAATTTGATGTCTATTATATTTTATCAGTTTAACATTGTTGAAGGCTAATGATAATTTATTCTGCATTATCTTATTCATAATATTTCTTACTGGGCTAGTTGAGCTCACCCTTTCCTTCACTGTTCTCTTCAGGAAATGAGAATATAGCTGGGACTAGTCGAGGAACGGAGTGACGGCCCGAGATGGTGTCTTAGTAGTCCTCACCATTCTTTTAAATAGTGTAACAATAAATGTAATGAGGACTGAATTTGAGTTTGTATACTGTCTATGAGGACTCCATTGAGAGTTAATATTGTCTAGAAGACAATATTCTTGTTTAAACTTTCAGTTTATGTTTTGTCGTATTTTACACGACAGTTGTATATTTAAGTTTGTATTTGAATTTTGTACCATGTATTTGGCGACTCAAGATGGGTGATGTATACCTTTTTTGGGGGCGTCACACGCACACATATATATATATATATATATATTATAAGTTTTATTTTTTATGAAAAATATAATATATTATATTTTATTATGCATAGTACTGCATAGTAAAATCAAAAATTTTAAACGAATACAGCCGTCTGCGCCCGTGAAGCTTTTCCTGTGCAGTCCGTGATTTTCTAAATTCAAATAGTATCATTTCATTCTCTTATAAATAAGATGCTTAGTTTAGAACTAAAAATCACACCAGAATTAGAGAATTCTTCTTCTATAATATTGAGCGTATTTCTCTAGAGTTTAAGGAAGCTTTGAGTATAGAAAACAGTGCAAGTTTTCTTCAAGAATATCTCTGCCATACTAGTCAGAAGTACTCTCCTTTTAAGGTAAGAGATATTATTTTTGTTCAATATTCGTAATAAATAATATTTTCTTCCATACTCTGTAGTATGTAAGTAATATTATTTCGTTTCAGATTCTGAATTCTACACTCATTTTATTAAAGTATTGCTTTTATACTCCTTGAAATTAGTGGAATATCCTTGAAATTTGCGTTTCGTCTAATATCGTTCCGCTGAAAAAAATTTCTGGACATTCTTGATAAATTTTGATCTTTTCATGCCGGAGTACTTTTCATGGGGTACTATTCACTTGGGTACTATTCACCTGGGGTACTATTCATGACAAAAATTGATTTTTTTTCGGTCCAAATTGTTTTTGATAAAATATTATTCTTGAATTTTACTCCACAAAGTAGTATCATGTTGACAATATGGACAATTATTGAATTCTGGATAAATTGAATTATAAATCTTTAAAATTTATTCGTGTTCTCATTTAATTGAATTCTTATATCATTGTCATCATCCTCATGCTTATATTGTGATGAAAGTCATCTTTGGCCCGTAATGCATATATATATATATATATATATATATATATAGGAAGGATCAAAAGCACTTCCCTTATCTAGCACTCCTCCTTAAATAGCACTCCTTTATTAAAACTATGTCATTTTGAATATTCTTTTAAGAGAGTGGTCCCACTTGCTTTCTTTTTATTTACAAAAATACAACCTGCGGCCCCACTTGTTTTTAAAAAAAACTCCAAAACGAGGTAGTTTTAATAAAAGAGTGATATTAAGGAGGAGTACTAGATAAGGTGAGTGTTCTTGATCCTTCATATATATATATATATATATATATATATATATATATATATATATATATATATATATATATGGTCAAATTGTTGAACCAATAAGTTTTAAAAAGTTCAATTGTTTCTTATGTCTATGCTAATTGTTTCAGTTAGACAAAGTTGAAAATATCAAAATGTATTTTATATAGTCATCAATGCATCATTTATATGATGTAGCTATGACAAATGATGGAGTCATCAATGCCGCTTAACCTAATGTTGGATGTGATCTAAGGATCATCAGCCCACTATGGTATTATGTAGCATGACAAGTCATAAAATGACGACATTCTCATGGACTGTTAAAACAGTGTGGTACTATGCGCTAAAATGATTTTCAGTATTTTAATAATTACAAAGATGTCCGATGCCATTTGAATCGGCTAGACCAGATTCAGATATTGCTTATAGTAAGCTTTTGAACTGTCAGCTAATTAATTGGGCGTGAACTCCAGACTGGATAGAACTCGCTAAATTGGACAGATGTTCTATGTACTAAAAAAGATGATGAACGCACATGTCGTTCAAATTTATATTGTGTCCTGGGGACGGCAAGAGGAACTGAAAGAAATTGTTCCGACTAGATAGTCTTGACTAACACAAAAAATCCTGAAATGAGGAATTCCGTTTGCGCAAAACAGCGACAAATATATTATGGGTCAACCTAGGGCATTACCAGCTGATCACCTATATGTCCATAAGATATTTCGGTTTTGCAGATGATTTCTGTTGAAACCTTTTCAGAAATGAAGTTTATGGTCTTTATGAACTTTATCATGATACATAAAGCGAACCTTTCGGGGATAGTTATTTGGTATTTTGGTTTAGTTGGGATTTCAAAATAAATTATAACACACTTGTTATTTATATACAGGAATATTCTTGCTAGTGTTAATGCTGACAAATTAGTTAAAATTTGGGACGTTGCAACTGGAGAATGCAATATCACAATGGAGCACCATACTGACAAGGCCTGTATTAATCCTTACTTATTATATATATATATATATATCATTATTATTATTATTACACACATATATAATATATATGTATATATCTATATGTATATTTAATTTGAATCTATACTACTATTAATATGATCTACATGAGTAATTAATGTGGATATCATTTAAGAAGTTAGGTACAAAAAAATAAATTTAGCCTCCTACAATATCTATTATGGCTTATTTTGATTTTTTATGGGTCCAATTTGACTCTTCCTCTTTTCCTTTGGTGATAAGAGAAATAATCTGGGATTAGTTGAAGTATAATTAGCATCATGAATTTTCGTTCATCATGTATTGTATTTTATCACAGTGTTTTCAACTGTTGACAAAGTATTTAAGTATTTGGGTAAAAGTTTCTCAGACTTATCAAAAGATGCTTCTGAAGAATTGTTTACAAATTACAACTAAGCATTGGTATCCAACTCTAATTTGAATCTAAATACGGTCACATGCACGTCTGTAGCTGTTGAGGCCTACCAGTTAGTTAAATTCAAATCTTTTGTGTTTTTCCCTTTCTTCCGTGATAGACTCCATGACACGCTTGCGTGAGGTGGTCATCGCGCTGATAGTTTCTAGCACAGTTGTTGGATGAATTTCTTGCAAGACCTTAACCCCTCGTCTATATGTAGACGGTAATCTTGGTACACTTGCTCGCGTTCGAAAATCTGCGTTCAATGGACACCAACGACACCTTGACCCCTCGCTTATATTGAAGCGGTAATCTCGGTACAATCGACGATTGATGCGGTAGAAGACGCCACACACAACTATGAATTGTTGTATGATAGTTAAACTGAATATCAAAGAACTAACTAAGAATTACTTAAGAATTCTTCAAAGAACTAAAAGTAGAGAATAACCTCACAAATATATTGAATAATGTGTTTGATTACATCAACTTGGACCTCTATTTATACTACTCAAAACAATCCAAATCTTAATAACAATAGGAACAAATTATTCTAATCCTAATAGGAATTGCAAATCAATGTGAAATAGAAATCCATTGTTTCCATAAACCTATAGAAACTTATTTTAAAAAAAATAAATCTTAACTAATAATAAATCCTAGTTATAATAGAATTTAAAATCTAATAATCCTTGCCACGTGAACTTGCCGTGTATAAGAAACCAATTGCCGCGTGAAGGCTGTTAAAACAATGTGATTTGATTTGCATGAAAGCCTTGCATGATTTAATGTAATTGCTGAATATATTAATCCATGTGACTCCTTTGCATGCTAGAATCCCTTGATGTAATATATCTGTTGAATTTGATGAATATATAGTCCACGTGTGAATATATAAGCTGATGCTTAGTGCCCATATTAGTTTTCATGCTAGCAATATGTTTAGAAGCCAAGTGGGTCCACATGATATAGTAAGTTTAGTCCTAATTCGTGGGCTTAGAATGATGAGAACTAGGCTTGTATCAAATTGACCCAAATTTGTGTCTTATCATTCTCTTTGGGTTTCCTTGTGTTAGCTTCAGCCCAAACATCTTGGATCAATCCATTGAAACCTTGTTTGAACTTCTTAGTTCTAGCATTGCTTGATCTCCATGTCCCTTTAGTCTTGTTTGAGTCCACACATGCTATGTCCTTATCATTCCTCTCCTCTTGAAAAAGATTTATCCTCAAATCGTCATCTATATAAAATGGACTTAGATCAATAACGTTAAATGTGGCACTAACATTATACTCACCTGGAAAATCCAATTTATAGGCATTGTCATTGATACGCTCGAGAACTTGAAATGGACCATCTCCCCTCGAAAGCAATTTCGAACGTCTTTGAACGGGGAATCTTTCTTTCCGCATATGTAACCACACCCAATCTTCGGGCTCAAAGATCACTTGATGTCGTCCCTTGTTCGCATGCTTAATGTACTGTTCCGTCCTCCTTTCAATGTTGAGCCTGGCTTTTTCATGAATATGCTTAACAAGATCAACTTTTTTCTTTCCATCCATGTTAGTAAATTCAGAAACAGGTAATGGTGATAAATCGAACGACGTCAAGGGATTAAAATCATATACAATTTCAAATGGAGAAAAATTAGTAGCAGAATGAACAGAATGATTATGCACAAACTCAACATGTAGTAAACATTCTTCCCATTACTTGATATTCTTTTTAATGATAGCCCGTAACAATCCCGACAAAGTCCTATTTACTACTTCAGTTTGACTGTCAGTTTGTGGATGACACAACACAAAGTCTTCCAAAAGTAACTTAAGAATTTTGTATCCCTATCAGAAACAATAGTTTTAGGAATACCATGCAAACGCACAATCTCCCTAAAGAACAAATCAGCTACATGAGATGCATCATCAGTTTTGTGACATGGAATAAAATGTGTCATTTTTGAAAATCTATCCGCAATCACAAATATCGAATTATGACCATGCTTAGACCTAGGTAAACGCAACACAAAGTCCATAGACAAATCAATCCAAGGTTCATTAGGAATAGGTAATGGTGTATACAATCCATGGGGTTGAACAAGAGATTTAGCTTGGCGACAAGTAATACATCTATCACATATTCTTTCCACATCTCGTTTCATATGAGGCCAATAAAAATGTTCTTTCAAAACAGCAAAAAGTTTTGTCAACACCAAAATGTCCCATTAAACCACCCCCATGTGATTCCCTAACCAATATCTCACGCAAAAAGCATGCAAGTATATATAGTTTATTTTCACGAAATAAGAATCCATCAATTCTAAAGTATTTACCCACAACATTCTTTTCACAAGTTTTAAACTCTTCATCGAAATCAAGGTCATTAGCATATAACTCTTTGATTCGTTCTAAGCAATTTCATATCAAGAGTATTTAACAAAACATACCTGTGAGACAAAGCATCTGCTACGATGTTCTTTTTACCTTGCTTATATCAAATAACATATGGAAATGTCTCGATAAATTCCATCCATCGTGCATTCCTTTTGTTCAACTTGTGCTGACCCTTCAAATATTTCAATGATTCATGATCAGTGTGGATCACAAACTCCTTAGGCCACAAGTAATGTTACCATGTCTCCAAAACTCTAACCAAAGCGTACATCTCTTTGTCATATGTAGGATAGTTCAAAGCTGCCCCACTCAGCTTTTCGCTGAAATACGCCACTAGTTTTCCTTCTTGCATCAACACAACTCCAATCCCTAAACCTAAAAATCTCAAAAGTTTTAGCAAATTTAGGCAAAATAAGTAAAGGAGCATTTGTTAATTTATCCTTTATCAAGTTAAATGCTTTTTCCTGTTCATCACCCCACTTAAAGCCTACATTTTTCTTGAAGACCTCGGTCAATAATGCTGTAATCTCAATGAAATTCTGAACCAAGCGTTAGTAGAAACTTGCGAGTCCATGAAAGCTTTGCACTTGACTCACATTTGTTGGACTCGGCTAATCCCGGATCGCACGTATTTTCTCCTCATCAACTTGGACTCCCTGTGAACTCACAACAAAGCCAAGAAAAACAATTCTATTCGAACAAAACATACATTTTTCCATATTAGCAAATAACTTTTCTTTCCTAAGTACATCTAAAACAGATTTCAGATGCAATGCATGATCTTTCAAATTTTTGCTATAAATCAAGATATCATCAAAATAAACTACGACAAATTTTCCAATGAATGGACGCAAAACATGGTTCATTAATCTCATGAAAGTGTTGGGTGCATTAGTTAAACCAAAAGGTAATACTAACCACTCATAAAAACCGTCTTTAGTTTTAAACGCTGTTTTCCATTCATCACACTCTTGCATTCTAATTTGTTGATAACCACTTTTTAAATTAATTTTTGAAAATATGCAAGACCTATGTAATTCATCTAACATGTCATCTAAACGAGGAATGGGATTTCGATATTTTATCGTAATGTTATTTACCGCTCGACAATCGATGCACATCCTCCATATTTCATCCTTTTTCGGCACTAGGATCACCGGAACTGCACACAGACTCATACTTTCTCTCACGAATTCTTTCCCCATCAGCTCATCAAATTGCCTTTGTAACTCTTTCGTCTCCTCGGGATTACTCCAATAAGCCGGACAGTTTGGAATGGTCGCATCGGGAACAAAATCAATTTGATGCTCAATTCCCCAAATAGGTGGTAGTCCATGAGGAAGCTCCTCGGGAAATACATCTTTAAATTCCTGTTAGAGAGATGAAACAACACTAGGCAAAGATTTATTAGCGTTAGTATTCAAAAGCGCCTCTTTATACCGAAGTAAAATCATAGGCTGTTTAGAAATCAAAGCTCTTCTCACATCACTTTTTTTTGTCAATATATTTGTTTTTCTCTCATCTTTTTTTATCTCTTTTTTTCTTCTTGATTTTTTTTCTTCACTCCCATTTCCTTGTACATGATTTTTCTGTAAATGAATTTGATTTTCATATACTTGTGGTGACAAAGGACACAAAGAGATTTTCTTCTTGTCGCGAACAAAGGTATATACATTGGTAAACCCATCATGTTGAACCCTCCTATCAAACTGCCATGGTTTACCCAATAACATATGTCCTGCCTGCATATGCACCACATCACACAATATCTCATCAACATACCGACCAATAACAAATGGAACTAACACCTGTTTGGTTACTTTAATGTCTGCATTATCATTGAGCCACTGCAAACGATTCGACTATGGATGTTTGGTGGTAGGCAAACCCCAATTTCTCCACCATCGTAGTGCTTGCCATATTTGTACAGCTGCCTCCATCTATGACTACACAACAGATTTTCCCATTCACAAGACATCGAGTATGAAATAGATTTTCCCGCTGTTCACTGCTCTCCTCCTTAACCTTCGTACTAAGCGCTCTTCTTGTAACCAAAATTTCACCATGTATCGCATCATCACCTATCTCCTCTAATTGTGGCATAGAATCAGTGTCGCTCTCTTTCCCCTCGGTTTCCACCTCTCCATTTTCAAGTAATAATATTTTTCTCTGATTTGGACATTGGCTAGAAATATGTCCCCTGTCTTGAAACTTGAAGCATACAATATCCCGATTACGCCCAAAAGAAGGTTGTTCATTTTTACCTTGTATATCTTTGCTAGTCAATCCTTGCTTAGGTTCCACCTTTGGTTTGATCACAGTTGTTTTTTCATCTCTCTTTGCCAAATTAGGTCTCCATGATGAACTAGCATTAAATTGTCCTCGTTGTCCTCCTTGCTTCTTGAGTTGTTTCTCTATCTTAGTAGCCACATGTACCAGTTCTTCTAACTCCAAATAATGTTGCCGTTCAACCAAGTCTGCAACCTCCAAGTTTAATCCTGTCAAGAACCTAGCCATCGCTGTTTCATTATCCTCAATCAAGTTAGTCAGATCCTTCAACATTTCAATCTCCTTGTAATATTCATCCACACTCCAACTTCCTTGTTTAAGAGTTTACAAACTACGAATGATCTCCCGTTGATAGTATGCTAGTACAAATCTCTTTTTCATGATAGTTTTCATTTCCACCCAAGTTGTAATCGGCCGCTCTTCACACCTTCTCCAATTAGCTGTTAACTGATCTCACCATATCAATGCATATCTAGAAAACTCTGTAACGACCATTTTGATTTTCTTAAGGTATGAATAGTTATGACAGTCAAAGATTCGCTCCATCTTGGTTACCCAATCTAAATAAACCTCAGAATCACCTGTGCCTTGGAAAGCTAGAATTTTTATTTTTATGTTATCCAAATTGCCATCTTCTCTGTCCCGACCTCCTCTTTCCCTAGCACCTTCGTATCTTTGATGTAGGAAATTAGATTCACGATCTTCCGCTGCACTACTGTCCTCACCGTAAAGGTCTTCCTTTCTTGCGTCAGTTTGTTGTGTTCTAGTCGTATTATGTATCCCATGAGTGTTTTGGGATAGCTCAGCCCTAGACACCCTTATCTCTTCTAATTGTTCTTGCATTTACTCCATAGTCTTTCTCAATCTTCTATCTCATTCTTTATGCATGGCTTCTATCTAGAATTTCAATTCAGATGTTGAGGGTTGTTCTTCATAAGTTCTTTTATCCTTCGAGTTGGACATATTTCCTGCAAAATAAGGGTTAGTAGAAAACAGTTTCCTCACCACTCCCTTACGTGTTTCGGTCGAATCAATGGTTCACTCGTGTATACTCTCAACAAATTAGCTTTTACCCTCGATTAATCTCACCACTAAGCCTTTTACTTCAAAATATTCTCTCTAATAGGTTCTTTAATTCCCCTAGCAAAATTCTTGGTTTTATTAATCAATTCAAAAATTACTTATCACGAAACAAAAATATAGATGGTGTGACTATCAGAATACCACAAAATCACCGATTGATTGCTTTGTACTCTTGCATGCTTCAGATTTGTAAATTGTAGCTCCGTTTCAAAATTGATGATGATGACTTTTGGTTGGAATTTGATGATTTGATGGTGTGCTACAGGTTTGGTTAGTACAATGGAAATAGAATCTGATTTTTTTTACAATATATATTTCGACAGAAAATTAAAGATAAGTAACTCGCTTGAAAGACTTAGCTTTGATACTAAATGATAGACTCTACGGCACGCTTGCGTGAGGTGGTCTTCGCCCGGATCGTTTCTAGCACAATTGTTGGGTGAATTGCTTGCAACACCTTAACCCCTCGTCTATATTTAGACGGTAATCTTGGTACACTTGCTCGCGTTCGGAAATCTGCGTTGAATGGACACCAACTACTCCTTAACCCCTCGCTTATATTGAAGCGGTAATCTCGGTACAATCGACTATTGATGCGGTAGAAGACGCCATACACAACTATGAATTGTTGTATGTTAAGTCAAATTGAATCTCAAAGAACTAACTAAGAATTACTTAGGAATTCTTCAAAGAACCAAAAGTAGATAATAACCCCACAAATATATTGAATAATGAATAATGTGTTTGATTACATCAACTTGGACCTCTATTTATACTACTCAAAACAATCCAAATCCTAATAACAATAGGAACAAATTATTCTAATCCTAATAGGAATTGCAAATCAATGTGAAATAGAAATCCATTGTTTCCAAAAACCGATAGAAACTTATTTTTTTTTAAAATCTTAGTTAATAATAAATCCTAATTATAATAGAATTTAAAATCTAATAATCCTTACCACGTGAACTTGCCGTGTATAAAAAAACAATTGCCGCGTGAAGGCTGCTAAAACAGTGTGATTTGATTTGCATGAAAGCCTTGAATGATTTAATGTAATTGCTGATATATTAATCCATGTAACTCCTCTGCATTCTAGAATCCCTTGATGTAATATATCTGTTGAATTTGGTGAATATATAGTCCATGTGTGAATATATAAGCTGATGCTTGGTGCCCATATTAGTTTTCATGCTAGCAATATGTTTAGAAGGCAAGTGGGTCCACATGATATAGTAAGTTTAGTCCTAATTCGTAGGCTTAGAATGATCAGAACTGGAATTGTATCAAATTGACCTAAATTTGTGTCTCATCTTTCTCTTTGGGTTTTCTTGTGTTATCTTCAGTCCAAACATCTTGAATCAATCTATTGAGACCTTGTTTGAACCTCTTAGTTCTAGCTTTGTTTGATCCCCATGTCCCTTTAGTCTTGTTTGAGTCCACGCATGCCATGTCCTCATCATTCTATTTCCTCAAGTTCAAGCAGTTGCATGGAATCATTATGCTCCTCAAGTTCTTCTCAGTGGATCTTTCGATCAATCAGTAGTCATGGTAAAGAGCATTCTTCTGCTTCCAGATTCATCATGGAATCACAGTCACCCCTTCCCCCACACCCACCCACCCACCTACCCACCTACCCACCCACCTCAACCACAATTAATTGACTCATACAACTATTGTTTTGTCAAATGCTATTCTGTTCTTTTTACTTTTAAGATTTCCTAGTTCATTTTTTCCTTCCATGCATTGTAGAAAGATGGAAGAATACCAAAGCATACTGGATTCAAGTGGTCGGTCAATGCTAATGTCGAGAGCTTGGCATGGGATCCACACACCGAGCACTCATTTGTGGTTCGTCCTCTGATCTAAAATCTACGCCCTTCAGCTTAGAGTTTTTTGTTTTTTTCTTGAATTGTTAAACTCGGGTATGGCACCTTTGATATGAATTGTTAAATTTGCTTGTGGGGGCCTTACCAAACCAAACTATGTCATTTCATTGCATTTTCAGGTCAGTCTCGAGAACGGTACTGTTACTGGATTTGATATCCGGGCAGCTACTTTTGATTCATCATCAGAGCCAAAGCCGAGTTTTACTCTCCTTGCACATGACAAAGCAGTCTCCTCTATTTCTTATAATCCTTTGATACCAAAGGTACATATCTCGCCTCTCTCTCTAATGTCATGCTTTAACAGTTTACATGTTTTACTAACCTTGCCCCTATGTTTTTCTCGTAGCTTCTTTCAACTGGTTCCACTGATAAAATGGTAATTTCTTGTTGGTATTTGGGATTTGTCTCATGCTTTCTTGCATCCTCCATGCATATAACTGTTATGCCACAGTATAAATGGTTTCTTTCCACTTGGGTTCCTTATTTTTGGCGCAGGTGAAACTCTGGGATCTATCAAATGACCAACCTTCATGTGTTGCATCTAAAAATCCCAAAGTTGTATGTGATTCTGTATTTGGTGAACCTTTTTAGTTATTGAAATAAAGAAGTGGATAAATAACGTCCACAAAATTAGATCTATAATTGCATGTGTTTTTGTGCATACCGCTGTATATATTTATGAACGTGTATATACTGAAGGGATTGTCACTCTCTCTTCTAAATGTTATTGTCAGGGAGCCGTCTTTTTCATTTCTTTCTCAGAAGATTGCCCCTTTCTGCTGGCTATAGGAGGCTCCAAGGGAAAATTGAAAGTGAGTATTCTTTGTGCTTTTTGCAGCTTCATTCAGCTAATTCTTTTCTTTTTTCGCAACCTTTCTTGTAATTGAGGGTATTAATTTTCTTTATCGCAATGCAGCTCTGGGATAAAATATCTAATGATGGTGTCTCGTGGAGAAACAAGAAGTACAACAATCAGAATAAGACGAACCTCGACATGATTAGCTGATAATTTAGAAAAAAATTCTATATATGGTGGTGTTCATGGTATGTGATGGTCACATTGCCTGTCATGTTGCAAGGCAGACTTTTGCCTAGTGCAACTGTGTTTTTTTATTTGCAATAGGTCTTGAATGCCTTTGTACATTTCTTGTTCGTTGTCCCTAATATGTTATAGGGAGTTTTGAGGGTCTTTCTGGTATGCAGCCATAAGAACATGATTTTTTTGAAAGACTAAAAAAGAAGATGAAATAGCTATTATGTACTTTGCTAGCACAGAAGCCAAGTTCACAAAGGAGGGAAATCCATTGTCTATTTGCATTTGAATTCTCTTTTTAATTCTTGAATCCAAACGTAACATAAGGGGTTAGTCAAGAAACAACTTTATGATAACTGTGATGCCTTTTTTATAAAGAGTTGTGTATAGTTTGAATTATTAAAATGGGGGTATTACCTCCTTTGTTATGCCCCTTGTTTGGTTTATTTAACAGGGTATAACAGATAGAATTTTTTTTAATTTCAAATCAATAGCCAAACAAAATCAGTCAACAAAAAAAGGTTATCAACAAGTAAGGGTTTAAATGAATCTAATTGAGTTGCTTAGATTTGATTTTCAAAATTTATAGCTACTGAGTCGAGCACGATCTTGAATCGAACTTGAGCAGTTTGAACTTTTCGAACGAATATGATCCAAGTATCAATAGAAAATTGAAATTTGAAGAGGTTTGAGTAATTTATTGAACTTTAAAATTTGTTTAATATTTGAATTATTTATATTTTGAGTCGAGTTCAGATCAAACTTTTAGTTGAACGAATGTAAGATCCCAATTTTTATGAATAAAGATTAATTTTCTCTAAATATCATTTTGAATATTATGGTGTGAATTTGTTATAATGTTATAGTTGTGGATAATATTTATAAATTTTGCAAAATAAGCAAGTTGTTATAAAATATTCCATTGGTCGGAGAATATTCGTTTTAACAGGGAATATTCGTACGATGACACAATCATCGGTGGACCCCACAACGGAATTATTGTCGGAGTTAGAAAACGACAGAAATATCTTTTTATAAAAATAACGGCGAAATTTTTACCGTTAACTGTTAAAATACCCGGTGATAAAAGTACAATAATACGCGTGGTTGTATAGTAGTACACGGTATTGATTATTGATGCTTATGTGAAAAGTCACTCATTTTATTTTAATTATTGCCACACTAATTGCTGCATAGTATCTCACGTTATTGATTCAATTATTGTCACAATATTTTATATTATTAAATCGATAATTGAGACGAAAAAGTTATTCATATTATTATTTGCATTATTGACGATGTTTAGAAAGTTCTGTCGAGGAAAGGGTTTTGGTCACCTAATTGCGCGCCAATAGGGAGAAATTCTTATCGAAAAGCTTCCTCTTTCTTGGAAATGACATGGTTGTTAATATTATGAGTTATAATATTAGTGATGAATGTTATTAAAAATGTGTTTTGTAAAGCCAAGTGAATTGAGATAAATAGAGAAAATTTTTAGGAAGTATTTGTTGTAAATTTTGTTTATTATATGGACCCCCAATTACCCATTTTTTAAAACTGTCGGTAGAAAGTTATATAAATATATAATACTTATATATATATATATATATATATATATATATTCAAAATTTTGTTTTTTATGGAAAATAGAATATATTATATTTTATTGGGGTAAAATGCAAAGTCGACCGAGTTTTTGGGTATTGAGCCATTTTCTTTTGGTGAGCCATTTTTTTTGTCAACGCAAATTGACGTGGATATTTTTAATTTTATTTTACACATGGCAGCTATGACTTGGACATTTTTCAAATTTTTTCCAAAAAAATGTAACTCCACATATTTGAACTTAGAACCTCAAGCTTGGAAATTTGGACCAATAACCAACTGAGCTACACAACCAAGCTATTAAATTTTGCAAGGATTAATATTTATAACTAAACAACTAGATCTCCAAATTAAAATAAAATAGATCTCCCCAAATTATTATTATTACTACTACTACTATTAATAATAATAATAATAATAATATTAGTACTAATAATAATAATAATAATAATAATAATAATAGTAGTAGTAGTAGTAGTAGTAGTAGTAGTAGTAGTAGTAGTAGTAGTACCAATAATAATAATAATAATAATAATAATAATAATACTAATAATAATAATAATAATAATAATAATAATAATAATTTGGGGAGATCTATTTTATTTTAATTTGGAGATCTAGTTGTTTAGCTATAAATATTAATCCTTGCAAAATTATAAAAATTTAGTTGTGTAGCTCATTTGGTTATTGGGCCAAATTTGCAAGTTTGAGGTTCCAAGTTCAAATTTGTGGAGTTAAATGTTTTTGGGAAAAAATTCAAAAATGTCCACGTCATAGCTGCCATGTGTAAAATAAAATTAAAAATATCCACATCATAGCTGCCATGTAGGCGCCACCTAGGCAGTCAACGCACATGTGGCGCCTAAGGCTCAAAGTTCAAATTTTTTAATAAAAATGGGCTCAATTTGCGTTGACCAAAAGAAAAGGGCTCAATACCCAAAAACTCCTAAAGTTCAGTGGTCCACTTTGCATTTTACCCTATTTTATTGTGCATAGTACTGTATAGTGTGTGCATAGTGCTGCATAGTAAAATCAAAAATTTACTTTCGATTTTCCCGTCAACTTGCCTATGAAATTTTCAATTGTTGGTCCGTGAATAAAATTCTAAATAGTATCCTTCCATTCTCCTATAAATAGGATGCTAAGTTTAGAATTAAAAATCACACCAGAATCTGAGAATCCTTCTTCTATAATATTGAGCTTATTTCTTTAGAGTTTAAGAAAGTTTTGAGTGTAGAAAACAGTGCAAGTTTTATTCAAGAATATCTCCGCCATACCATTCAGAAGTACTTTCATTTTAAGGTAAGAAATATGATTTTTGTTCAATATTCGTATGAAATAATATTTTCTTACATACTTTGTAGCATGTAAGTAATATTATTTCATTTCAGATTCTGAATTCTATACTCATTTTGTTAAGTATTGCTTCTATACTTCTTGAAATTAATAGAATATCCTTGAAATTTGTGTTTCATCTAGTATCTTTTCACGAAAATATTATTCTGAACATTCTTGATAATTTTTAATCTTTTCATGTCGGGGTACTATTCACGGGCTACTATTCCCAAAGTACTATTCACGGTGTAATATTCACTCGGGTACTATTCACCCGGGGAACTATTCATGACAAAAATTAATTTTTTTTTCTGTCAAAATCATTTTTAATACATATTATTCTTAAAATTTACTCCACAAAGCAGTATCATGTTGACAATTTGGACATTATTAAATTCGAGATAAATTAAATTATAAATCTTTAAAAAATTATCGTTGCTCTTATTTAATTGAATTCTTATATCATTGTCATCATCCTCATGTTTATATTATGATAAAAGTCATCTTTGGCCCGTAGTGCATAGATGGACTGTTGATTGGTATGATTATGACTATGTATCGGTATAATCATGATCTGTAATATTACAAATGATGTGGTAAAAGTCATCATTGGCCCATAGTTCATTGATGGACAGTTATTGACATGATCATGACCATTGGTGATAATAACGAATATCCTTGGCCCGTAGTGCATGGATGATTCGTGGATGAAATAATAATGAATATCCTTGGCCTGTAGTGCATGGATAATTCAATGATGTGGATTATTTATTGAGCTGAGTCTCAACGATAAAATTGATGATAAACTTTTAAATCACAGAAGATAGTAGATATCATGCTCTACTTGACTCTTCTAATCGATTGTTTGTTCCGTTGTATTTAAACTTGTTATCAATTGTATTCTATCAGTTTAACACTGTTGAAGGCTAACGATAATATATTCTGCATTATCTTAGTCATAATATTTTTTACTAGGCTAGTTGAGCTCACCCTTTGCTTTCATTGTTCTTTTAAAAAAATGAGAATATAGTTGAGACTAGTCGGAGAATGGAGGGACGGTCCAGATTTTTGCTTTAGTAGTCCTCATTATTATGTGAAATAGTGTAATAATAATTCTAATGAGGACTTTATTTGAGTTTGGATACTGTCTTCGAGACAATATCCGTGTTAAAACTCCCAGTTACGTTTTGTCGTATTGTATAAATGAAGTTTGTATTTAAATTTTGTACCATGTATTTGGCTACTTAGAATGGGTGATGTATACCTATTTTGGTGGCGTCTCATTTTTAACTAATTTTGCAAAATTAGTCAGTTAATTGGAGAATTTGTGATGAAATTAGTTAATGGATAGAATTGGATGCTAAATTAGTGATTGGGTTATGGTAAATGATTGTGCTATCTATTAGAGGAAATCAAATTATTGGATATTGATTTTGTATGAAAACTATTGATTATGTATGAAAATTAGAAAGTGTAATTTTGTAAAATAAGAAAAAGAGAACAATTAGTTTCCTAATTGTTTGAAAATTGACTCTGAAATGTTATGTGTTGTTGAAATTAGATTTAAGGAAATTAAGTTTGGTTGTGTGGTGTTATAAGGATGGAAATTACAGAATACCCGCAACCAAAACGCTATGAAATCAAACGAAAACAAAATCCCACGCGTTATGTACGTTAAATGGCCATAAAGAACAAAATCGGATAAAAACTTAAAATTTAATGAAGCCGATACCTTAGACGAGTCTTACTATGATAATTAAGGCTTTGTCTGGAAGCGAATAGAGTTGGAATGCGTCGAGGCGAGTTTTGACCTCTGAACGCGAAAATTGAAAATTAGTGTGAACAACCTTTTTGAGCACACTGTTTAGGCAGTTTAAAATACCTGAATTTCAGTGTTAGTATTTTCTAAAAATACCTTGATATGCCAAGTCTAACATATCCAAATTTGAGATCAATCTGATTAACGAGAAACGTGTGAGATATTCGCGAAGTAGGCCGCTAGAAGTTAAGCAGGCTGCCAAAAGCAGCAGGTAGCAGCAGCAAGCAGCACCAGCTGGTGCCTACTTTGCAGTGCATAAAGCTAAATTTTAAGTAACATAAAGCTAATAAAGTCTCAATAGACAAGTTTCGAATTTACGAGATAATTTATGCCACGAAACTTCCTTCCGAGCATAATTAATGTAATAAAAATATAGTTAAGTATGAATTTTCATATTTAAGTAATTGTAAGCGGGAGAGGGTATGTAAAATGGTTTTATATCGAAACGAAAAGCATGAAACCATTAAAGATTGCAATAAACATAAAAATGATGTAATGAAGGTTTTCGGGGTTCAAAACGAAGGTTTTGAACTAAGAATTATATAACGATGTATATATATACTTAATATATATATGAAACATATATGAGTTATTCGCGAAACAAAATGTGTAGCAAATTTGCTAGCGAAATAAAATATATTTGATATGAGGCAATGGCTTGAGTTGACCCATGAACTGTCAAAAAGGCATAATAATTATTTTAAAGAAAGAAATATTATAGTAAACTAAGTTTTACTGTAAAAACTATATATTAGCTATTTAAATCTCTATTTTTCGAGTAAAGGCAAAAGATATTCCTAAAATGGGATATGAATGATTTAAGCTTCAAGATGTAAAATATTTACATATTTAAAATGTGAGAGACCTTTATTTTGCATAAGAAGGTTGAAACGAATAAAGTTTTTAAATGAACCAAGATTGGTTTTGAGTTAAGAATAAATAATAATATTAGTTTTTATAAACTAATAACTTTTAATATCGAATATGCATGCATATTTTGTGACATAATTGTTTACCTAATATGTATACACAATTGTGTAGGATTTGTGGACAGAATGTGACGCCCCCAAATAGGTTCACACAACCCATTCTGAGTCGCCAAATACATGGTACAAAAAATAACTACAACTTCATTATTACAATTGTTGTAAGACCCCAACTTATTATTAATAAAAAGGAATTTCCTTTATTTATTTTTTTTGAAATAGTAAGGATGAATTTGATTAATGTGGTTAGTTATGGGTTTAATGCGCAAATATTTTAAATAAGCAGGTGGTTATAAAATATTCATTATTGTCGGGGAATATTCGTTTGGTCGTGGAATATTCTAGCTGTCGGGGAATATTCGTACGACGGCGCAGTCTTTTGTGGGCCCCATAACGGAAAGCGATTGGATGAAGAAAACGACAAATATAAGTTGTTTATAAATAACAGCGTAGTTGTTACCGTTAATACTGTTGGAATACCCAGTGGTTAAAACACAGTAATACGCGTTGTTGCACAGTAGACACGGCATTGCACCAATTATTGATTCTTACGTAAGAAGGCACTACTCAATAATTGTTACAGTAATTACTGCTCAGTATTTTATGTTATTGATTCAATAATTGCTGCATTGATATTTTATATTACTGTTGTTTCAATAATTGTCACTACACAGTATTTTTCATTATCGAAGAAATAATTCATATTATCTGAATAATATTATTTAATAACATTATTGGCAATGTTTAGAAAGTTCTATCTAAGGAGAGGTTTGGTCACCTAATTGCGCGCCAGTAAGGAGAAATTCTTATTGGAAAGCCCCCTCTTTCCTGGGAACTGCCTGGTTGCCAGTATTGTGATTCTGTAATATTATTTGTGAATAATTAAATTATTGATTTATATGATGAGGAAAATATTGATTTTATGTGGATATAGATGGAGAAAATTTTTAATGTGACAATTGTTGAAAATAAATATTTTATCTTTTTCTGATAAAATAATTCATTTAAATATATTATTTTAATAATATATTAACGGTGATATTTTTATAATGAATGTGGGATATATGAGTTTATGAGGAGAAAGAGTATTTTTGTTGCAATAAATATTAAAAATAGATTTTGTGTGTCGGTAGACCTATTTCTTGACTGAAAATTTGATCATAGCCTGTAAAATCGTCTGTTTGTGGATTTCGGTCAATTTCTGTTTGGAATTTGGAAAAACTTCCTTCTGCAAAGTTGTAGAGAATTGAATTTCCTATAAAAACGTTTTTGGTGAGGGTTCCACATGTTATAAATGTGTCATGTTGCTGAATTCAGATCTAGGAGGGTTGGCGTAGAAAACTTAATATATATATATTATTAATTTATTAAATTTTCTGCTTTGGTGTTCTAAGCAATTTCCTATAAATAGGGTGCTTAGGTTAGAATTGAAAATCACACCAGAAACTGAAGTTTTCTCTCTCTATATTATCGAGCGTATTCTTGTGAGTATTTTGAGTATACTTTGAGTATTGCTATACGGTGCAAGTTCAAGTCATAACCTATATCCGGTGTTTTAACTAGAAGTACTGTCTTTCGAGGTAAGGGATAGTAAGGGATATTATTTTCTTCTAAAATGATATTATTTCTTCAATATCATTATGTTGAAATATTGGTTGGAACTTTTTATCAAATTTGGAATTTTTTCATGTCGGGGTTACTATTTATGAGTTACTATTCATGAGTTACTATTTACGAGTTACTATTCACGAGTACTATTCACGAAGTGTGAAGATGTTTTTTGTGAAATTTCTATCTTTTGGTGTCGGAGTTACTATTTATGTATACGTCACTATTCACGTATACGACACTATTCACGAATACGACACTATTCACCGAAAAATGAAATCTCTTCTTTTTGTCCAAAATATCAATTCTGGATACTAGCTTTGATTGAATCTATGTTTTGATCATTCTTGAATTTTACTTCAGTATGATTATTTATGAAGTATTTTTGAACTCGGATTATTTAAAGTACGAATCCTTAATACTTGTTATTTTGTTTCACTGGATTCGTTTCCTTTAAAATATTTTTCATCATCCTCAGTCCTAAATGACGGTGTTACTGAATATCTTTGCCCTGTAGTGCGAAGATGGTTGATTTTATTATGAATATCTTTGGCTCGTAGTGCAAAGATGAACAGGTGTTGAGATGAACATAAACAATTGATGAATATCTTTGGCTCGTAGTGCAAAGATGAACAGGTGTTTAGATGAACATGACCAACTGATGAATATCTTTGGCCTGTAGTGCAAAGATGAATATTTGATTTGATTTGAGATATATATTGATTGATGTTACAGGGATAAAATATTGATGATAGACTTTTAAATTCATAGATGTTAGTAGATTTTATTCTCTACTTAACACTTCTAATGAATTGTTGTTTCCACTGCAGTTGTTGATTTAAAACTTGTTGTCTATTGTATTCTATCAGATTTTTCCCTGTTGAAGACTAAGGATAATTTGTTGTACATTATCTTAGTAATAATATTCTTTACTGGGCTAGTTGAGCTCACCCTTTTTCTTGTTGTTCTATTTTTCTTCTCAGGAGGCGAGAATGTAGCGAGTACTAGTCGGGGTATGAAATGAAGGTTCTAGAGAGAGTTGTTTAGTAGTCCTCACCATTTTTTGTAAAATTATGTATCAATAATTATGATGGGGATTTATTTGCATGTAGATATTGTCTAGATGATAATGTTTGTATTCAAACTCACAGCTTATGGGTGGTAAAAGTTGTAGTTGTTTCTGTACCATGTGTATTTGGCGACTCAGAATGGGTTGGATGGAATGGACCTATTTTGGGGTTGTCACAGTTGGTATCAGAGCTTAGGGATATGATCTCTGGCGGAGATCGGGGAATAGAACTAGGAGGGGAGAGACGAGTAAATCCTTCGCTAGTGTGTCCTACATAAGCTTATTTGTTGGTCGGTCATAATATAGGGGTATTATGTGATTTGTTAATTTGTTTAATTAACCCTTGTTTTATGGCAGTATTTGAGAATGTCGACTGAGAATGTTAACAGTGGAGTAAATGAGACCGTGGAGATGCCTGTACTTACCAATGAGGAAAATGTGCAACAGGCTGGTAATGTTTCTCCTGTGAACAACACCACTGAGCAGACGATGAACGACAGGATGTTAAGGAGTTTTTTGCAGTTCATGCAAAATCAAACGAGGGAGACACGTGCACAAATTATAGGTGGAAATGATAACAACGCACGGTTTGTCACGGCCAAGCAGTTCAAAGAGTTGGGACCACCAGAATTTAAGGGAAAGCCCGATCCGATCATGGCGGAAACATGGGTCAAGCAAATTACCAAGATATTCGATGTATTGGGATGCACGGAGGAACAAAAGGTTCCATTCGCCACCTTTATGTTCCGTGGCGAGGCAGACTACTGGTGGGAGTCTGTGAAGCGTACACATCCAGCCGTACTCAGCATGTCATGGGAGACGTTTCAGAAACTTTTCAACGAAAAATACTTTCCTGAAAGTATTCGCCATATGAAGGAAGTGGAGTTTATTAGACTAGAGCAGAATAACATGACGGTATCCCAGTACGAGGCGAAGTTCGTGGAGTTATCTAGGTTTACACCTCATTTGGTGGAGAATGAGGAACGTATGACGCGAATGTTTTTGAGAGGTTTGAAACCCGGCATACGTCAGTATCTCATTTCTCATAAATTTTCTATCTATTCAGATGTTGTCAACAGGGCTCAGTTGTTAGAGCGAGATAACGAGTACGTTCAACCGAGGGACCATAACCAAGATCATACTGGTGACAGCAGTCATCAGAATAACGATAACCAGCGGAGAAAGAAGAATACAGACAAAGGCGGTAACCACTCTGGTGGTAATCGTGGCCATGAAAATAGAAGAAGCGAGTTGGGAGGAAATTTTAAAAAGAGGAGATTTAACAACGACCATGTGAAGACGACAGTGCCAGCAGCAACTGGTTCCAAGGGAGGAGAAAGACCACCGGTCGTATGTTACAAATGTGGGAAAGAGGGACATATCAGCCCAAACTGCCCACAACAGTTCAAGGTATGCTATAATTGTGGAAAGGAGGGACATATCGCTCGAGAGTGTACGGTAGCGAAACCAATTCCAGCGGGGATGGTGATTCAAAAGGCTGTCCCAGAAAAGTCAAAGTCAACGGTTCCTGGAAGAGCGTTTGTCGTGACCGGTCAAAATGCGAGGAACCCGAATGAAGTTAGCACGGGTTAGTTAATTATAATTCTTGCGAAGTTTATACCTTACTAGGTACCGGTTCTACCCATTCTTTTATCTCTCTTGCTTGCGCTCAACGTTTGAACTTGACTACGGGGAAATTAGACTTTGACCTATTTATGGAGACTCCGTTAGGAGAAACTTTCATTACATCTGTTGTTTAGAAATCTTGCTTGATTCAAGTTGGCACCATCACATTACCTGTTGATCTTATCTCTTTAAAGATACTTGCTTTTTATGTGATTTTGGGGATTGATTGGTTAACTACTCATCATGCCAAAATTAATTGCTTTTGTAAGGTTGTTAGTTTTCATATTCCTAAGCAACCTAATATTCGAACTCAAGCAATCAAACCATTGAAGTCAAACATTTTTATATCAAGCCATGAAGTCATTCGTTCATTGAAAAATGGATGTCATGTTTTATTAGCCAATGTCATGGACTTGAACAAAAGTACGTCAAATTTGAATGATATTTCTGTTGTTAGTGAATTTCCTGATGTATTTTCTGAAGAATTTCTTGGCTTACTCCTAGAGCGTGATATTAAATTTTGTATAGACTTTGAATCCGGTACAAAACCCATTTCTAAAATCTCATATCGAATGGCTCCTATTGAACTTCAGGAGTTAAAAATTTAACTATAGGATTTGGTACCTGAGCCTTTATCTGGTGACTTCCTTTGTGGAATACACAGAAGCCAGACTCTTCGTAGGGGACACAATATTCGTGTGATAGTAAACTGATAGGTGTCATTGTAACGTGCTATCCAAGGTTGGGATATGAGTCACAGTTGAGAACCACCTAAGTCGATAATCGAAATACGTAGCTTTCTAGGCTTAGTTGATTATTATCGGAGATTCGTTGAAGGATATTCTCGAATCGCTATTCCATTAACACAGCTGACTCGTAGAGATACAAAATTCGAATGGAGCAAGGAATGTGGGAAGAGCTTCGAAGAACTCAAGAGGAGACTCATTTCAGCACATGTTCTGACCATGCCATCTTGGAAAAGCGAACGTGGTACCTGACGTGTTGAGTAGAAGATCGTATACAAGTACGAGTACGATATTGTCAAAGACTCATTTCGTATAATTTACAAATAATAGAGATGGAGATAAAAACTCTAGGTACCCATGTGATGATATACGAGTATAATCGACTTTAATCGATAAAGTTAAAGCTGTTCAAGCTAGACACTGGAGCTGATGAATTTGAAGAAGGATGTGCAAGGAGTTGTTATTTCAAAAGCGAGAATTGGCGATGTGAGCAAAGCTCAAACCTTCGATTTATTAGTCCATTTGAAATCCTCGATCGAATAGGAACTGTGGCCTATAGACTCGTTTTATCGCCAAGTATGTCGCTTGTTTATAACGTTTTTTTATGTACCGATGTGGACGACTCGAACCATGTTATTGAGTTGGAACCGGACGAAATAGCCGAAGACTTAACGTACGAGGAGGTACCTGTCAAGATGTTGGATGGGAAGAAGCATGTCCTACGCACGAAGGTCATACCACAAGTTAAAGTTTTGTGGAGGAATCATGCTATAGAGGAAATGACATTGGAGTTGGAAACGGAAATGAAAGCGAGGTATCTTTACCTTTTTGAAACACCAGTTACGTACGTCAATTTCGAGGACGAAATTTCATAAGGAGGGGAGGTTGTAAGACCCCAACTTATTATTAATAAAAAGGAATTTCCTTTATTTATTTTTTTTGAAATAGTAAGGATGAATTTGATTAATGTGGTTAGTTATGGGTTTAATGCGCAAATATTTTAAATAAGCAGGTGGTTATAAAATATTCATTATTGTCGGGGAATATTCGTTTGGTCGTGGAATATTCTAGCTGTCGGGGAATATTCGTACGACGGCGCAGTCTTTTGTGGGCCCCATAACGGAAAGCGATTGGATGAAGAAAACGACAAATATAAGTTGTTTATAAATAACGGCGTAGTTGTTACCGTTAATACTGTTGGAATACCCAGTGGTTAAAACACAGTAATACGCGTTGTTGCACAGTAGCACACGGTATTGCACCAATTATTGATTCTTACGTAAGAAGGCACTACTCAATAATTGTTACACTAATTACTGTTCAGTATTTTATGTTATTGATTCAATAATTGCTGCATTGATATTTTATATTACTGTTGTTTTAATAATTGTCACTACACAGTATTTTTCATTATCGAAGCAATAATTCATATTATCTGAATAATATTATTTAATAACATTATTGGCAATGTTTAGAAAGTTCTGTCTAAGGAGAGGTTTGGTCACCTAATTGCGCGCCAGTAAGGAGAAATTCTTATTGGAAAGCCCCCTCTTTCCTGGGAACTGCCTGGTTTCCAGTATTGTGATTCTGTAATATTATTTGTGAATAATTAAATTATTGATTTATATGATGAGAAAAATATTAATTTTATGTGGATATAGATGGAGAAAATTTTTAATGTGATAATTATTGAAAATAAATATTTTATCTTTTTCTGATAAAATAATTCATTTAAATATATTATTTTAATAATATATTAACGGTGATATTTTTATAATGAATGTGGGATATATGAGTTTATGAGGAGAAAGAGTATTTTTGTTGCAATAAATATTAAAAACAGATTTTGGGTGTCGGTAGACTTATTTCTTGATTGAAAATTTGATTATAGCCTGTAAAATCGTCGGTTTGTGGATTTCGGTAAATTTCTGTTTGGAATTTGGAAAAACTTCCTTCTGCAAAGTTGTAGAGAATTGAATTTCCTATAAAAACGTTTTTGGTGAGGGTTCCACATGTTATAAATGTGTCATGTTGCTGAATTCAGATCTAGGAGGGTTGGCGTAGAAAACTTAATATATATATATATTATTAATTTATTAAATTTTCTGCTTTGGTGTTCTAAGCAATTTCCTATAAATAGGGTGCTTAGGTTAGAATTGAAAATCACACCAGAAACTGAAGTTTTCTCTCTCTATATTATCGAGCGTATTCTTGTGAGTATTTTGAGTATACTTTGAGTATTGCTATACGGTGCAAGTTCAAGTCATAACCTATATCCGGTGTTTTAACTAGAAGTACTGTCTTTCGAGGTAAGGGATAGTAAGGGATATTATTTTCTTCTAAAATGATATTATTTCTTCAATATCATTATGTTGAAATATTGGTTGGAACTTTTTATCAAATTTGGAATTTTTTCATGTCGGGGTTACTATTCATGAGTTACTATTCACGAGTTACTATTCATGAGTTACTATTCACAAATTACTATTCACGAGTACTATTCATGAAGCGTGAAGATGTTTTTTGTGAAATTTCTATCTTTTGGTGTCGGAGTTACTATTTATGTATACGTCACTATTCACGTATACGACACTATTCACGAATACGGCACTATTCACCGAAAAATGAAATCTCTTCTTTTTGTCCAAAATATCAATTCTGGATACTAGCTTTGATTGGATCTATGTTTTGATCATTCTTGAATTTTACTTCAGTATGATTATTTATGAAGTATTTTTGAACTCGGATTGTTTAAAGTACGAATCCTTATTACTTGTTATTTTGTTTCACTGGATTCGTTTCCTTTAAAATATTTTTCATCATCCTCAGCCCTAAATGATGGTGTTACTGAATATCTTTGGCCTGTAGTGCAAAGATGGTTGATTTTATTATGAATATCTTTGGCTCGTAGTGCAAAGATGAACAGGTGTTGAGATGAACATAAACAATTGATGAATATCTTTGGCCCGTAGTGCAAAGATGAACAGGTATTTAGATGAACATGACCAATTGATGAATATCTTTGGTTGTAGTGCAAAGATGAATATTTGATTTGATTTGAGATATATATTGATTGATGTTACAGGGATAAAATATTGATGATAGACTTTTAAATTCATAGATGTTAGTAGATTTTATTCTCTACTTAACCCTTCTAATGAATTGTTGTTTCCGCTGCAGTTGTTGATTTAAAACTTGTTGTCTATTGTATACTATCAGATTTTTCCCTGTTGAAGACTAAGGATAATTTGTTTTACATTATCTTAGTCATAATATTCTTTACTGGGCTAGTTGAGCTCACCCTTTTTCTTGTTGTTCTATTTTTCTTCTCAGGAGGCGAGAATGTAGCGAGTACTAGTCGGGGTATGGAATGAAGGTTCTAGAGAGAGTTGTTTAGTAGTCCTCACCATTTTTTGTAAAATTATGTTTCAATAATTATGATGGGGATTTATTTGCATGTGGATATTGTCTAGATGATAATGTTTGTATTCAAACTCACAACTTATGGGTGGTAAAAGTTGTAGTTGTTTCTGTACCATGTGTATTTGGCGACTCAGAATGGGTTGGATGGAATGGACCTATTTTGGGGTTGTCACAATTGTCGTGCAAAATACGACAACACATATGCTGTGAGTTTAAATACAAATATTATCTTCTAGACAATATCCAAAACTCAAATAATTCCTCATTTCAATTATTGATAGACTATTTTACAAAATAGTGAGGACAGCTAAAACAACTGACTTGAAACATCACTCCACACCCTGACTAGTTCCCGCTATATTCTCGCCTCCTGAGAAGGAAAATGGAACAAAAAGGAAAAGGGTGAGCTCAACTAGCCCAGTAAAGAATATTATGACTAAGATAATGTAGAACAAATTATCGTTAGCCTTCAATAAATCAGATAAAATATAATGGACAACAAGTTTTAGATCAATATTCGCAGCGAAAATAATAATTCATTAGAAGAGTTAAGTAGAGAATAAAGTCTACTATCTTCTATGATTTAAAAGTCCATCAACAATATTTTATCCCTGTAACATCAATCAATTTACATCTTGAACCAAATATTCATCTTTGCACTACAGGCCAAAGATATTCATTTGTATCACCAGTTGGTCATGTTCATCTCAACACATGTCCATCTTTGCACTACGGGCCAAAGATATTCATCAGGTAATCATTCATCTTTGCACTACAGGGCAACGATATTCATCAAGTAACACCATTTAAGACTAAGGATAATGAAAAATATCTTAAAGAAAATGAATTCAGTGAGATAAAATGACAAAGATTAGGGATTCGTACTTTGGTTTATCCAAGTTCAAAAATACTCCATAATAATCAATTGTAGAGCAAAATTCAAGAATGAAGATTAAAACATGGATATATTCAAAGATAGTAACTATAATAGACAACTTGGACAAAGAAAAAAAAATTAATTTTTCTGTGAATAGTGCCGTATACGTGAATAGTATACGTGAATAGTTCCATATACATGAATAGTAACCTCGACACAAAAAGGTAAAAATTTCACAAGAAAAATCATACTTCGTGAATAGTACTCATGAATAGTACCGTATTCGTGAATAGTGTCGTATACGTGAATAGTAACCTCGACATAAAAAGGTAAAAATTTCATAACAAAATTCATACCAATATTTTGGTATAATGATATTGAAAGAAATAACATCATTTACGAAGAAAATAATATCCCTTACCTCAAAAGAATAGTACTTCTAGCTAAAATATCGGATATAAAGCTGAAATAAACTTGCACTGCTTATCAACTCTTAAAGTATCTAAATACTTACAAATATACGCTCGATATTATAGAGAGAGAAAACTTCTGATTCTGGTGTGATTTTTAATTTTAATTAAGCACCCTTATTTATAGTAAAATGCCAGAACGCCAAAGCAGACCAAACTGCTATCTGTGGCTCTCCCTCCTTGCTATTCACGCACACCACACTTGAACCTCAACATTTTTTCCATAAAACACAAAAGTGGGGCCCACTCATTTTTTAATAAAAATATTTATTTCTGAAACTTCAATAATTCATAATAAATAACCCTTTTATCAGAAGAATACGAATTTTATATTCATTCCGTATAAAATTTAATTCTCTACAACTTTGTAGAAGAAAGTTTTTCCAAATTCCAAACAGAAAATGACCGAAATTCACACACAGATGATTTTTAATACCTCCATTCTGACAAAATACTGATAAAATACCTCAATATTAATTCCTTCATTTATATCCACATAAAATAAATATTTTCTTATCATATAAATTAATAATTATTTATTTATAAATAATATTACAGAATCACAATAATGACAACCAAGTCGTTCCCAAGAAAGAAGGAGGCTTTTCGATAAGGATTTCTCCTTACTGGCGTGCAATTAGGTGACCAAACTCATTTTCTAGACAGAACTTCCTTAGAAATTGCCAATAATGATATCTAATAATATTATTCAAATAATATGAATTATTGATCTGATAATGGGAAATACTATGTAGTGACAATTATTGAAACAACAATAATATAAAATGTCAATGTAGCAATTATTGAATCAATAAAATAAAATATTGAACAGTAATTAATGTAACAATTATTGAGTAGTGCCTTTTTACGTAAGAATCAATAATCCAAAAAAATATTGTGTAATACCGTGTGCTACTGTGCAACCACGCGTATTACTGTACTTTAACTACAAGGTATTGCAATAGTGTTAACGGTAACAACTACGCCGTTTTATTTAAAAAAAACTCATACTTGTTATTTTCTTCATCCGGCAGTTTTCCATTATGGGGCTCACAAATGGCTGCACCATCGTACGAATATTCCCCGATAGCAAGAATATTCCTCGACAACAATGAATATTTTATAACCACTTACTTATTCAAAATATTTGCATAATTTACCCATAACTAACCACATTAATCAAATCCACCCCTTACTATTTTAAAATAATGAATAGAGGAAATTCAATTTTATTTATAAAAAGTTGTGGTCTTACAGAAAAGCTAAGTTAAATTTTAGTTGTAATCTCCAGTCAAGACAAGTCTTCTAGTTTCTTTGTGATTCTATGAATTGATTATTGTATGAGAACTTTAAGAATATGTTGAATTACATGTTACATGCTATAAACTGTGAAAGTCAATATATGACTGTTGACTTAGTCATATTCCATCCTTGAGTTTTGATGATGATTTGTTAATATACTAAATTGTTTCAAGGCATTTCAGGTATATTGATAAGTGGATTTTATATTCACGAATCGATTCCTAAATCAAGCTTATTCGTTGTTAAATCTTTGATTTTATGTTTGTTTTTACTTGTTTATTGTTATTTTGTGTGTAGGGTGGTTGGTGTGGCAAGTGATCGAAAAAGGGAGGCATTGGAGCATGTTTGGAGTTTAACTAAAGTCAGTTTGCAGAAGCATAGTGTAAGACCCCAAATTTTATGAAATGAAAGTATTCAATATTCTTATAATTATTATTTTATTTCGTAAATGGTTAAATTGATAAAAGATTAAAGTTAAGGGGTGATATATGAAAATTTTGCAAAGTATGCAAGTTGTTATAAAATATTCATTGTGTCGAGGAATATTCGATTGGTCGGGGAATATTCATTTTAATAGGGAATATTCATACGACGGCACAATCATCGGTGGACCCCACAACGGAAGTATTGTCGTAGTAAGAAAATAACAGAATTATCTTTTTATAAAAATAACAGCGGAAGTGTTACCGTTAAAACTGTTGAACTACTCAGTAGTAAAAGTACAGTAATACGCGTGGTTGCATAGTAGCACACGGTATTGATTATTGATGCTTACGTTAGAAGTCACTCAGTTATACTCAATTATTGCTACATTAATTGCTGCATCATATCTCTCATATTATTGATTAAATTATTGTCACAATATCATCTGCATAATATATATTATTAAATCAATAATTGAGACGACAAAGTTATTCATATTATTATTTGTAATATTGACAATGTCTAGAAGTTCTGTCAAGGAGAGGTTTGGTCACCTATTTACGCGCCAATAAGGAAAAATCCTTATCGAAAAGCCCCCTCTTTCCTGGGAACGATCTAGTTGTTAAATATTGAGAGTTATAATATTAATGATGAATACGTTCGTGTTGATTAAAGATGAAATTGATAGTTCCATTGTGTGGAAATTATTAGTGTTAGTGGAAATCGACAATTATTTCGATAATAATTGATATCTGGAGGTTATATTAACCAATCGGGTAATTAAACGGATAAATGAGCAATTAATTACTATTAATTTACATGCTAATAACTATGTGTTCACAAGTGTGTACTATTGATTCACATGATTTACTATTAGGGGAGTTGGTGCAAGATTGATAATACTTGCATGACTAAATTAAAAATGGAGGTATAGATGAAGGTACTATACTATAATTAATTTTTTGACATGTTTAGAACTATTAAGTCACATGATTTACTATTGATTCACATGATTTACTATTAAGGGAGGTGGTGCAAGTTTGATAATACTTGCAGGACTATATTAAAAATAAAGAAAAAGAGGAAGGTATTATACTGTAATATTTCGAGCCCCAAAATGTGCAATTATTAAAACTATATTTTCCTATAAATAGAAGCTCATTCTTTCTTCATTTCTCACCAATTCACTAAGTCTCACAAGAGCAATTATTATAGAGAGAAAGAAGAAGAGAAGTCTGCTACCTCACTATTCTAGTATCCAGTTTTTTTCTGAGGTAAGTGGTATTATTCTTTCTTATTCATGAAGAAAGTTATTTTCTTTCAATACTCGTAAGGGTTAATATTCCATTCTTTATTATTATGTTGGAATAACCTGTCTATGCGAAGTAGCGCATACATGATGAAATTCTTCTATTATTCCATTATTTATTATTCTGTTGGAATAACCTGTCTGTGCAGTCTATCGGATGCCTGATGAATTCTGTTGTTATTTTATTCTTTATTATTCTATTGGAATAACTTGTCTGTGCGGTCTATCGCATGCCTGGTGAATTATGTTGTTATTTCATTTTTTATTACTTTGTTGGAATATTCTGTCTGTGCGGATTACGCATGACTTGGTTCTATTCTTTATTATTCTGTTGGAATATCCTGACTGTGCAGATTACGCATGACTTGGTTCCATTCTTTATTATTCTGTTTGGAATAACCTGTCTGTGCGGTCTATCGCATGCATGTTGAATTCTTTTGTTATTCTATTCTTTATTATTCTGTTGGAATAACCTGTCTATGTAGATTACCGCATGCATTGTGAATGATCCTTTGTATTCATTCTTTATTAAATTATGGAAATGATTTATCTACGTGGATTACGGCATGGCGGGTTTAAATCCATTTGCAGTTTCGTATATTCTATTATACTCATCTGGGATATCATTTCTTTTGTACTCATCATGAAATATTGTTTTCTTTGGAATTTTTCTGTTATGAGTTACTATTTATGGGTTACTATTCACCCGGTTACTATTCATTTTAGTATTATTCACTCGGGTATTCGGGGCACTTTTTGTGCCGGAGTACTATTCACGGATTACTATTCACTCTAGTATCATTCACTCGAGTATTTGGGGTACTTTTCATGTCGGGATACTATTCACGAGGTACTATTCCAGAAGTACTATTCACGAGGTACTATTTACCCAAAAAATATATTCTTTTTTGTCCAAATTATTTTTGGTACATGAATATTATTCTTGAATTTTACTCTACAAAACAGTATCATGTTGACAATTTGGATATTTTTTGAACCTTGGATAAATTTAAAGTCTTTAATATTTATCCATGATTTCGTTTGATTTGATTTCGGTTGATTATTGCTTATATCATTGTCATCATTTTCATGTTTATATTGTGATGAAAGTCATCTTCGGCTTACGTGCATAGATGGACTTGGTATGATTATGACCAGGGATTATTCGGTATAATCATGACCGTAATGTAACGAATGATGTGGTAAAAGTCCTCATTGGCAGTTCATTGATGGACAGTTGTTGGTATGATTATAACCAGGGATTATTCAGTATAATCATGACCATTGATGATTAAATGAATATCCTTGGACGTGGGGCATGGATGATTCCATTTTATTTATTAAGATGAGTCTCAGCGATAAAGTTGATGAACAACTTTTTAAATCATAGAAGATAGTAGATTTTATGCTCTACTTGACTCTTCTAATGGATTTCTTATTCCGCTGCAGTTGTTGATCTAAAACTTGTTGTCTATTATATTCTATCAGTTGTTATACTATTGAAGACTAAGGATAATTTATTCTGCATTATCTTAGTCATAATATTTCTTACTGTGCTAGTTGAGCTAACCCTTTCTTTCATTGTTCTCTTCAGGAAATGAGAATATAGCTGAGACGAGTCGGGGAATGGAGTGATGGTCCAGGATAAATGGCTTTAGTAGTCCTCACTATTCTACGAAATAATGTGATAATAATTATAATGATGGCACCATTGAGTGTGGATATTGTCTAGATGATAATATTCTTGTTTAAACTCTCAGCTTTGTTTTATCGTATTTTACATGACTGTTGTATAATTAAGTTGTATTTGAATTTATGTACCATGTTTATCTGGCGACCCAAGATGGGTGATGTATACCTGTTTTGGGGGCGTCACACATAGCCCGCCGGGGTGGGCCTATTTTAGCTATATACCTTTCGCCGGGGCGGGGGGTCTTCATGTCTGGAATCAGTAGCCTAGCCCGCCGGGGCGGGCATTTCATAAGCATATACCCCCGCCGGGACTGGGGGTCCCAAATTCTGTCTATCCTAACTTGATTCAAACACTGCTGTGACTTGGGTTTTGGTTCTTGCATGGCTTTAAGTCTCTAGTTGGCATTGAATTGAGCTGAGATTACTTGTGTAAACGTATATTAACACAAACACAAGATCAAAACAAGGGACGAAGACAATTAACAGAGATTAAGGACATATTTTTATATCGAACATTGGAGTGAAGATTTTGAAGGAACATTCATATCGATTGCAGATTAAGCTAGGGTGAAGGGTGTTCTGAATTATTCTATTTCTCTAGTCTTATATTTGTAATTGAAAGGATGATATCTTTAATTTATTCAGTTATTATTTCATTGATGATGGACTAATTTACTTTTTAGGCTTATGACGGATCTTTAAGTGAAATGATCATTATGTAACTTTGATTTCCAGTTTAATAAGCTATTATCCAGTTTATCTATATTAATTTATGCTTGAATTTATGAATTGCCTGATCAACAATTCTTTATGAACTTGTATGGATTCGAGAAAGGAAGTATGAGTCTAGACTTAGTTAATATAGCACGTGTTCTTAAATTTTATGAATAAACAGAATCTTGATGATAGTTAAGGTAGAGATATGCTTAACATCGCATGTAATCAGATAAAGGGCTTAAGCTTTAACCTTCTTTAATTATAATTCACATAGAGATATAGTGAGTTAGTTGATTAAGGTGTTTAACTTATTTCTATCTAAATTATGGATTTGAGTTAATACGGTATTTGTAAATCGAGAGGTGGCTAGTGCTACATTCGTGTTCTTGATTTATAAACTGGGATAGTGAATTGAACTAGAATAAAGGTGTAAAAATCAGAGTGAAGCTTAGGGTGAAGTCATAAGTCTAATTCTCCAATAATTGTTTAAAATTTTAGTTTTTAAGATTTGTGATTGTTTCGTGGTCGTAGTATTTTTAACAATTTAGTTTTTATGATTTTTAATCATTGATTTGGATAGTTTGATAAAATTTGGATTAATAGGAAACTGGTAATTGTGAATGTTAAATTCTTACTAAATTTCTCTGTGGGAATGATACTCTACTTACTATTATATTACTTGTTGACCACGTATACTTGTGTATTGTGCGTAATTAAATTTTACCCAACAAGTTTTTGGCGCCGTTGCCGGGGAAATTTTAGTATAGATTGTAATATTTTACGATATCAGTTTAATTAGTCCAGTTTTACTTAAACATTTTTATTTTTGTTTTGTTCGTCTTATTTCAGGTTTTTGAAGTTGGTTTATGAAAACGCGGTCCAAAAATCCAGACTTGCTTCCTTTTGAGGACGACATTGAGAAACGGTTTCAAAGGCTAAGTAAATGGATCAAGGAAGCAAGAGAAGAATTCAAAAACTCTAAAAAAGAAGAAGCAATGGCTGCCGAAGATCAGAAAGTGTTGAGGAATTTTGCTACACCGAAGGTATCTGAGCTGCAGTCAAGTATCACCAGGCCCGATATAGCTGCGAATACATTTGAAATTAAGCCTGAGACTATTCAGATGATTCAAAATTCAGTTCAATTTGGGAGTTTAGCAAATGATGATCCGAACGAACACTTAGTCAGTTTTCTAGAAATTTGTGACACTTTCAGGTACAATGGGGTGTCGGATGACGTGGTAAGACTTTGCTTATTCCCATTTACTCTACGGGACAAGGCAAAAAATTGGTTACACACTCTGCCACCAGGATCAATAACTACTTGGGATGACCTCACTCAGAAATTTCTAGCAAAATTCTTCCCACCAGCGAAAACTGTAATAATGAGGAATGAGATAACTATGTTTGAACATCAACATGGGGAATCATTGTATAAGGCATGTGAAAGATACAAGGAATTGCTCAAAAAGTGCCCGCATCATGGATTGCCAAAGTGCCCGCATCATGGATTGCCTAAGTGGTTGCAGATGAATACATTCTACAACGGGTTGAACGAAAATCTCAGGACCAGAATTGATGCCGCTCCGGGTGGAGCGTTTATGGATAAAAGTTATGAGGAGGCTTACGAGTTGATAGAGACTATGGCAGCTAACAACTACCAGTGGCCCACAACAAGAATGACACAGGCAAAGGCAACTGGCGTGTTAGAAGTAGATGGAGTGACGGCAATACAAGCGTAAATCTCAGCACTCTCTAAGAAGTTGGATGCTATGTCAGGGGTACAGGCACAACAGGTTGCAGTTATTTGTGAATTGTGCGCGGGTGAGCATCCTACAGATCAATGTAAAATTAACCCAGCATCAGTGTAATTTGTGGGTAGCTACAACAGAATTCCACAGAATACATACCAGAATGCCTACAATCAGGAGAATAGGAATCATCCTAACTTTTCGTGGAGTAATAATCATCATCAGCAAGCTCCACTGCGAGACCCCAAATTTTATGAATAAAGATTTAAATTTCTTGAAATATATTTTTTTAATATTATAGTTTGGATTTGATATAATGTTATAGTTGTGGGTAATATTTATAAATTTTGCAAAGTAAGCAAGTTGTTATATAATATTCGATTGATCGGGGAATATTTTTTTTGTCGGGGAATATCCGTATGACGACACAATCATTGGTGGACTCCACAACGGAAGTATTGTCGTAGTTAGAAAACGACAAAATTATCATTTTATAAAAATAACGGCGAAAGTGTTACCGTTAAAACTGTTAAACTACTCGGTAGTAAAAGTACAGTAATACGCGTGGTTGCATAGTAGGACACAATATTGATTATTGGTGCTTACGTAAGAAGTCACTCAGTTAGAATCAATTATTGCTATAGTAATTGCTGCATCATATCTCTCATATTATTGATTCAATTATTATCACAGTATCAATATGTTATATTATTAAATCAATAATTGAGACGGCAAAGTTATTCATATTATTATTTGCAATATTGACAATGTCTAGAAGTTCTGTCAAGTAGAGGTTTGGTCACCTAATTGCGCGCAAATAAGGAGAAATCCTTGTCGGAAAGCCCCCTCTTTCCTGGGAACAACCTGGTTGTTAAATATTGTGAATTATAATATTAATGATGAATAAGTTCGTGTTGATTAAAGATGAAATTGATAGTTCCATTGTGTTGGAATTATTAGTGTTAGTGGAAATCGACATTTATTTTGATAATAATTGATGTCTGGAGGTTATATTTACCAATCTGGTAATTAACCGGATAAATAAGCAATTAATTGCTATTGATTCACATGATTATAACTATTTATTCACATGTGTGTACTATTGATTCACATTCATTTACTATTAGGGGAATTGGTGCAAGATTGATAATACTTGCATGACTAAGTTAAAAATAGAGGTGTAGATGGAGGTACTATACTGTAATTCATATTTTCACATGTCTAGAACTATTGATACACATGATTTACTATTGATTCACATGATTTACTATTAAGGGAGGTGGTGCAAGTTTGATAATACTTGCAGGACTAAATTAAAAATGAAGGAAAAGAGGAAGGTATTATACTATAATATTTCGAGGCCCAAAATGTGTAATTATTGAAACTATATTTTTCTATAAATAGAAGCTCATTCCTTCATTATTTTTCACCAATTCACTAAAGCTATAGAGCAATTATTATAGAGAGAAATTATAGAGAGAAAGAAGAAGAGAAGTCTGCTACCTCACTATTCCAGTATCCAGTTTTCTTCTGAGGTAAGGGGTATTATTTCTTTCATCTTCATGAAGAGAGCTATTGTTATTCCATTCCTTATTATTATATTGGAATAACCTGTCTATTAGTGAAATTATTCTGTTATTCCATTCTTTATTATTCTGTTGGAATATACTGTCTGTACGTATTACGCATGACCTGGTACCATTATTTATTATTCTATTTGAATAACCTGTCTGTATGGTTTATCGCATGTATAGTGAAATTCTTCTGTTATTCCATTCTTTATTATTCTGTTGGAATATCCTATCTGTGCGGTTTACGCATGACCTGGTTCCATTCTTTATTATTATGTTGGAATATCCTGTATATGCGATTTATACATGACCTGGTTCCATTCTTTATTATTCTGTTGAAATTAACCTGTCTGTGCAATCTATCGCATGGATAGTGAATTCTTTTGTTATTCCATTCTTTATTATTCTGGTCGAATAACCTGTCTATGTGAATTACCGCATGCATGGTGAATGATCATTTGTATTCATATGAATAGTATTTTCATTCAAAAAGGGTTTCTGCCAGGGGCAGTTTCATAATTTTTCTGACCCTCAAAAATTCTGGAAAAATTTGAAATGATAATTTGATGAGTTTTCTAGATTGTGTCAAAAAATGGTGATTTTTGGATGTATAGATTAAGAGTTATGGATTTTATGGGAAAAGACTATTTTAAAATTAGAAAATAGGATTTTATGGCTTGGAAATCCTATATAGGGTATATGCAGATTTTTGATGAGGGATTTGATCATTGGTGATGAAATGTTATGAGTATGACATTTTTGAATGATTAAATACATTATTTGATAAAGTGTAAATAATTAAAATAAATTATTTATAAGTTTAAGAAGTGAGTAAAATATTATTATAATATTAATAATATTAGATGATGAGTTTATTAAGTGATTGATAATATTTGGATAAATTTAAAATCTTTAATATTTATCCTTGTTTTTGTTTGATTAATGCTTATATCATTGTCATCATCCTCATGCTTATATTGTGATGAAAGTCATCTTTAGCTTACGTGCATAGATGGACTTGGTATGATTATGATCAGGGATCATTCGGTATAATCATGACCTGTAATTTTATAAATAATGTGGTAAAAGTCCTCAGTGGCCTGTATTGCATTGATGGACAATTTTTCGTATGGTTATTACCAGGGATTATTCGGTATAGTCATGACCATTGATGATTTAATGAATATCCTTGGCCCGTAGTGCAGGGATGATTCGATGATGTGGTTTATTTATTAAGCTGAGTCTCAACGATAAAAATTGATGAAAACATTTTAAACGTATAAGATAGTAGATATCATGCTCTACTTGACTCTTCTAATGAATTGCTTATTCCGCTGCAGTTAAACTTGATGTCTATTGTATTTTATCAGTTTAACATTATTGAAGACTAATTGTGACAACTCGATATTTTCTATATAAATAAATCATAAAATTTGCTTATAAATTATTTATTTATTTATTTATTAAAATAAATATGGGGGATTATGTGACAAGGTAATGTGTAATTATAATTATATGTGTGATAAATAAAATTTATTTATTACATTACGTATTGCAAATAAATAAATTTTTAGAATTATTGATTATTATCAATTATAATTTTTATACTAATTAATTCCTTATTGGAAATGCTTTTATTATTATTTTCTATGAAAGTATATATATATTATTTAAATAATATATGAAATAATTTTAGGATAATTATAATGATTATTTCATTATATGTATTTTGTTCAAGATATTAAGTTAATTATTTTAACTTAATTTATAAGGTTAAATATGAAGAATAAATCAGATATGGAATCCAAACCCTGAATCTGGGTTTTGATCAAGGAATGAGAATAATAATATTATATAATTATTTACCAGTCTTATAGATATGTGTATTATGTGTGTAAGGTTAATGTGAATATCCGTTTTGATGAAACAGTTTTAGTGTTAATGATAAACCCTAATTTTGGTTATGGGATAAGGAATAATAATAATAATATTATAATATTATAATATTTTGATTTTTCAGTACTATATATATGTACTGTATGTGAACTGACAATGACTGGTCAATTATGATGAATAATGGTGTAGTATTTGAAAACCGTAACATTAATTGATTTATTCTTGTTTTTCAAATTAAAAGGGTAAATTTAAGATTATTAAATATTTGTGTTATATGATTTATATTATGTTTTATTTAATATTTTGCTAATTATAGAAAACCCTAACTATGAATGAAAACCCTAAATTCAAATATTAGAAACCCTAATCCGGAAACTTAAACCGGAGGTTTGATCTGTCAAGAATTGTGTTACTGTGATTAATAACACGTGTGCTAGACTTTAATTACTAATTAAAGTAAACCTAGTTAGTAAATTAAAACCCTAAGATCTAGAACCCTAATTTAATTTCTAGAAACCCTAATTGTATTATGGAAATCCTAATTTTTGGTATTATAAACCCTAAATGCTATAATTAGCAAAGTTAATTATAATCGTTAATAATAGACCCTAATGTTCCTGTATAATTTAATTATTGACCTAATCTAATTAATAATTTTATTTTTTTTCAAACTTTAGAAACTAAAAATTAAATTATATTTTAAGCAAACCCTAATTGCTAAACTCTATAATTATTTTGTGCTAAACCTTAGGGTTAAACCCTAAGGGTTTGTCAATTTACAAAATGACCATTAAAAATGCAAGCAAAATGTCCATTATGCCCTTTTTAATTTTTTTAATGAGCTTGCTTGTAAATCTAGTTAAATCTTGAGTTGTTAACCAACTCCAACCACTCCATGTGACACAAAAATGCAAGCACTCAGCCTCTATACCAATAATACATGCATCATACTTGTCTATAAATAGGTTAAAGGAGAGAGAAAATCATTTGGTACACTAAATTTTGTCCAACACTCAACAAAGTCCCTCTCTCTCTCTAAGCAACGAATTCCTTAAGTATTTCTGTCCCAAAACACAGCCCCACGAAATTCATAATCAAATCAGAAGCCAAAGATCAGAAAATTTCAAAGAAAAAGGTATAAAACCCTAGCTATAATCTGTCCAAAAGTCTGATGTTAGATGTTAGTTTTTTTGTGTTATACATGTTGGTTATAGTATATAATGATGATCTGGGTTGGTATTTGATACATCCGAAACATTTAAATACACGAAATTGGTGTTTTCAAAAATCTGAAATTTTTTAATTTTGAGTCTGACAGTCAAATGTCAGTCATCATAGATCTTGGTATGTTACGTGTTTTTGTTGTTTAAGTGTTTAAGTTTGTAGTCTGTAATGTTTTCTTTAATCTGCAACAAGAAGCAAAGTCATATCTTTTATAAATCAAAGGTTATTTAAGGTCAAAGTGAGTTGACCGTGCATGACCGACTGAGATCTGGGTAAACCAGAAATGGTTTTCAGCGTCTGACAATAAATTTGTGGCTTCGGATCTTCCTGGTAGTTGTTGTTTTGTTTGGTTTGTTGAATCTAGATTGTAGTCAAGTATATTAACTATAGAATCATGCTTTTATATCATTAAAACATTTTATATACTGGAATTGGTGGCTGGTCAAAGTAGTAGAGAAGCACATGTTCTCGGTTTTCTGGAAAACCCAGAAAACTCGTGAACACGGATTCTGACAATGGTTGACCAACTTGTAACTACTTGATTTGTTGATGTTTTGTTTATGTTATATAATGAATATGTAGTCCTACATGTTGTCTGCACATTAAAGCTCTTAGGTCTCAAAAACAGTTAATATGTTGCAAGTTAATGGCGATCAAAAGTGGTCAGTCGGTCTGTTCTTCAATTCTGGGAAACCCAGAAATGAAGAACAGCCTCTGACAGTAAGTTTGGGCGATTATATCTGTTTGGTGTTATGTGATTTGTTTATGTTGATTGTTGTATCTTGTAGTCTTGTATTTGTACTACATGATCTGACCAAAACTGAGTCTAGAATCACGACACACATTGAGTTATTCATGGTCAAACCTAGCATCCTCAACACTGACTTGATCTTCTGGGTTTGTATGAAGAACATGAAGAACACCTATAGCGACGGTTCTGTTGCTATAAGTGGTTTTTAGCGACAGATAATATATTATTTTCTGAAAATTAAGTAATAAATAGAAAAAAATAGTTTTTAATTATTAAAAATTATTTTAAATTTTGAAAATTAGTTTTTAATTATTTTAATTATATTTCATAAATATTTAATATTTTTGAAATATTAAAAGTATTTAATTTATTTAATGATAATATTAAATAAATTATTAAAAAATTATTTTAATATTTGAAAAAATCATTTAAAATTATATTATGATATAAGAAAATATTTTAAGTTATTTTTACTAACTTTTAATATTATTTGATAATTTTCATTAATAAATTAATATTAATGATAATTAAGTTATTTACTAAATGAATTAAATAAATTAATTAAAAATGATTTTATTATATTAAAAATCATTTTAAATAAGAATAAGGTATTTAAAAATATTTTAAGTTATAAAATATAACTTTTAATATTTAAAGGTAAATTTCATTAATTAATTATTATTAATGATATTAAAGTTATTTAATAATTATATTAAATAATTTAGTTTAAAAATGATTTTAATATTATAATAATCATTTTAAATGAAAATAAAGTGTTTAAAGATATTTTAAGTTATAAAATATAACTTTTAATATTTAAAGAATAATTTCATTAATAATTTAATATTAATGATATTTATTTAATGATTAATGATATTAAATTTATTTAATAATTATATTAAATAAATAGTTTAAAAATGGTTTTATTAATTTAAAAATCATTTAAAAAGGGTATAAATGAATTAAAAATATTTTAAGTTATAATTAATGAATTTTAATATTTAGATAATAGTTCATTAATATTTAAATATTAATGATAATTATTTAATGATGATTTTAAATGTTTTAAAAATCATTTAAGGGTAATATTAATACGTTATGAATATTTTGAGTTATTATACATAACTTTAATATTTTGGCAATGGTTTCATTAATAGTTTAATATTGATTAAATGTTAATGATAATAGAATTGTTTGATATTTAAATCATTTAATAATGATTATGATATTTTAAAAATTATGGTAAATGGTAATAATTATTTAATAATTATTATAAGGCTATGAAAATAGTGCGACTGATGTTTAAGTTATCTATTTGGATATTGAACTTCGGGATAGAGTATTAGACTCAATATTTACCCGATAAAGATGTCGGTAGACTGACATGTTTCAGAAATTGATCTGAACTTAGATAATTTAGTTAGTTAACCGTTTATTTGTGATTCAATGGTTGTTAAGGTTATGTGACTATGTGATTAGGAATGTGCTGACTGCAATAGGCAGTGTTATGTGTTACGTTATGTTATACTAATCACTAAAATGATCTGATTAATGATAGGTGATCTCATAAAAGATAAAACTAAGTTGAGATTAGTAAGCAGCACATAAGCAAGTATCCTAACTTTGCATTTTCCTTATGCAATGGACAGAAGTGAGAAGTTCAGAATTATTATTATTAATGTACAGATTGTTAAACCTATATTATATACACCAATTGATTATCAACATTTTAGTATATGATAATTCAGTTATATATTTTGTTCGTTAATTTCTAGAAATGATTATACAAGTGTCCCCATTTGGATAATCATTGTATTTAATCACATGTTGATACACCTTTGATATATTTTTATATTGAATTATATATTATTGTTGAACAAGGTAAGACCTTTGTTATGAAAACCTGATAGGTATGAACATCCCGATAATGGGAAAATTTTTATGCTCCTAAGGCGGACAGAGTGAATGATAACTTCATTCTTGTACATGTAGTATTGATCAATACAGGGTACAACGGGGCTGATCACCCTCCGTACCCATAAGTCATGACGGTTTACAGATGAATTTCTGTTTAAACCCTTTCGAAAATGAAAACAATGTTCATAGTATGTCACAGAAACCCCATGTATAGTCAATACACAGTTTCAAAAATTTGAAAGAGGGTTGTTATGCTATTATTATTAGTACAGATTACTTCACAACTATTGATTGGTTATAGAAGAATATTATAAAGAAAACATTTAAATTCTTTCAACTTATATACATATATATAAATACTTGCTGGGCACTCAAATGCCCATCCTTGCTTAATTTAAATGTTTTCAGCTAAGTATGAACAACCCGAAGGATCTGCCAAGAAAAAGGGGAAGGGGAGAGTTGCTGAATGACTTTTTATGCTATCTTCTGTAATAGTTTAACTTTATTAGGACATGGATGATAAATATTATTATTATTATTATCATATAATGAATGTTAAAGGTTTCGTACTTGGGATTTGGGAAACTCTGATAATATGTAAATTAAATTTGATAAATCTATATTATTGTTATTATCATTAGTATTATTCCGCTCATAGAAATGGTATCGTGAAGTACCGAGTTCGGGTTTTAAGTATTCAGATTCGGGGACCTCACATTATGGTATCAGAGCTATAGGGTTAGAAACCTTAGGTGGTTTAGACCTTAGGTTATAACCTTAGAACAAAGGGAAACGTTGAAAATATAAATAACTCATATAGAGTTTAAAATAGATGAATCATATAAATTCATCGTCAAATAAACTAAAAGATAACTTATAAAAAACCTTTATATGTTATGTGTATATATTTTATGCTAATCAGGATAATTGTTGTGTGTAGATGTCAGGTGAAAAAGGATTAGGATACCCACGGATCGTAAAGAATGAGCTAATATTGAAGCCAATAGCGGAAATAAAAGCTCACAATGAAACCAACTCGGACGAGGTGGTTATCGTGGAAAACATAGTACTAGATCCGGAAATAGTGGATTTGACAGATAGTGATTCAGACCCTAAAGCTGAAGCTGATCAAGCATCAATGGAGGTGCAGGATTTGAGGAACAAGGTTTCTTCTCTAGAAGGGTTGTGGGAGATAGAAAAGCTGCTTAATAGTCAGTTGCGTCAAGCGTTAATAGAATCAATGGAAGAGCAGGATAAGTTTAAACTCAAAATAAATCAGATGGGAGCCTCAAGCAACACTTCGTGTGCAGCTCCAAGAGATAAGGGAAAAAGGAAGGTAGAAGACCATGATTTAGGAAAACCTGGTAAGAAGAAATGGAAAAGAATATGTTATCTTTGCGGTTATGAAGGGCATACCACTCTGTATTGTCCTGACTATAAACGGGGAGCATGTTTTGTTTGTGGAAAAGAAGATCATCAGGCAGGGAGCTGTCTAAGAAACAAGACTTAGTAAATAAGTAGTGTAGGTTATGTTGTGTAAGCATGTTTAATAGAATATGTGTGTTTAGTGTGTCTGTGTAATGCATTATGCTAAAACTTTTGTACAAGTGGTGAAGTAAATCCTGACTTTTGTAGTCACAAAGGGATAACTGAGGTTTAAAGCACTATGTCCTGTGTTATGCAAAGTATTTTGAAAGTAATAAATGAATATGAATCTAAGTTTGAGTTATGAAACAAGTTTAATTAATTTAAACTTATATGATAAGGTTTAGAATGTAAGTTAATTTATGGTTTTACTTAACCAGATAATGCCGCCAAGACGTCAAACTCGAAACCAGAGGGCAGAAGAGTCTGTCAACAACGTTGAAGGACAACAACAAGCGGACCCAATGCAGCAGTTCGTAAATATGGTAGCCCAGGCTATGCAACAAGGGAACCAACCAGATAATCACTTGGCAAATTTCAAAGACTTTAAGGTTGTAGGACTGCCAGAATTTAAAAGTACGACTAACCTTGTAGAAGCCCAAACTTGGGTTAAGGAAATTGAGAAGGTGTTTGTAATAGCTAGGGTAGCTGAGGGGCAAAAGACCTCTTTTGCCACCTACATGATGAAGGGTGAGGCAAATTTCTGGTGGGAAGCGAATCAGGTGAGGGCAGGAGCAGGTGTGGTAACATGGGATAGATTTAAGACTTTATTTTTCGAGAATTATTTTTCAGCTAGTATGCAGTCTAGAATGGAGGTAAAATTTCTGGAGTTAAAGCAAGGGGATATGTCGGTGGCGGAATATGCCGCGAAATTCAATGAGTTAGCTAGGTTTGCTCCACATCAAGTTGATACGGAGGCTAGGAAGGCGAGGAGATTTGAGCTGGGATTAAAACCCTGGCTCTATAATAAGGTGGCAGTGTTGCAGATTCCAACATTTACAGCACTCATGGAGAAGGCAATAATTACTGAGGAAGGGAGTGAGGCTATGAGCCTCTACAACAAGGAGAGGAAAAACAAGGGCAAGGTCGAGGGAGCTGAAAAGGTGAGAATTAATAGTGGAAGCAGGAGTGTTGATGGAAAAAGGAAGGGAAACTACTTCGGAAATGTGCAGGTGAAACAAGAGGGAGTGAAAAGGCAGGCGTTTCAGTGCAAGACATGTGGAAAGAACCACTCTGGGAGTGTTTGAAAGGGAAATTTGTCTGCTACAAATGCGGGCAGGAGGGCCATATCTCTCCCAACTGCCCAAATCCTAGAATGAACAGTGGTTGTTTTATTTGTGGATCAATGGAGCACAGGGTGAAGGATTGTCCGAACAGGAGGGTGGAGGCAGAAAAGGAGAATACTGGTAAAGGTAGTGGAACGTTAGCAATCACGGGACCGAAATCATCAAACAAACCAACAAAGTCAACATCAAGGGTCTTCAACATGACGGTTCAAGACACGGTGGCAGCTGGCAATGCAGTTCCAGGTAATATTCGAATAACTTTAAATTGCATATTTATAATTTTTCTATTTCTAATAAATTATTTTATAAGGAAATTTGAAGGAGGAATTTGAGTTATCTTAGAAATTAAATTTCCGTTTAATCAGAACGACAAGTTTTATGTGATTAGTTAAAGATCAATTCGATCAAAGATGATCGCGATCTACTTGCGAAGATTTTGTATGCTCTGTATGTTATGGTATGTGTAGGTCTTAAGTGGTGATTCCGGGGACGGAATCTTTATAAGGGAGGGTGAATGTGACAACCCGATATTTTCTATATAAATAAATCATAAATTTTGCGTATAAATTTTTATTTATTTGTTTATTAAAATAAATATGGGGGATTATGTGACAAGGTAATGTGTAATTATAAATATATGTGTGATAAATAAAATTTATTTATTACATTAAGTATTGCAAATAAATAAATTTTTAGAATTATTGATTATTATCAATTATAATTTTTATACTAATTAATTCCTTATTGGAAATGCTTTTATTATTATTTTCTATGAAAGTATAGATATATATTATTTAAATAATATATGAAATGATTTTAGAATAATTATAATGATTATTTCATTATATGTATTTTGTTCAAGATATTAATTTAATTATTTTAACTTAATTTATAAGATTAAATATGAAGAATAAATCAGATATGGAATCCAAACCCTGAATCTGGGTTTTGATCAAGGAATGAGAATAATAATATTATATTATTATTTGCCAGTATTATAGATATGTGTATTATGTGTGTAAGGTTAATGTGAATATCCGTTTTGATGAAACAGTTTTAGTGTTAATGATAAACCCTAATTTTGGTTATGGGATAAGGAATAATAATAATAATATAATATTATAATATTTTGATTTTTCAGTACTATATATATGTACTGTATGTGGACTGACAATGGTTTGTCAATTATGATGAATAATGGTGTAGTATTTGAAAACCATAGCATTAATTGATTTATTCTTGTTTTTCAAATTAAAAGGGTAAATTTAAGATTATTAAATATCTGTGTTATATGATTTATATTATCTTTTATTTAATATTTCGCTAATTATAGAAAACCCTAACTATAAATGAAAATCCTAAATTCCAATGTTAGAAACCCTAATCCGGAAACTTAAACCGGAGGTTTGATCTGTCAAGAATTGTGTTACTGTGATTAATAACACGTGTGATAGACTTTAATTACTAATTAAAGTAAACCTAGTTAGTAAATTAAAACCCTAAGATCTAGAACCCTAATTTAATTTCTAGAAACCCTAATTGTATTATGGAAATCCTAATTTTTGGTATTATAAACCCTAAATGCTATAATTAGCAAAGTTAATTATAATCGTTAATAATAGACCATAATGTTCCTGTATAATTTAATTATTGACCTAATCTAATTAATAATTTTATTTCATTCAAACTTTAGAAACTAAAAATTAAATTATAATTTTAGCAAACCCTAATTGCTAAACTCTATAATTATTTTATGCTAACCCTTAGGGTTAAACCCTAAGGGTTTGTCAATTTACAAAATGACCATTAAAAATGCAAGCAAAATGTCTATTATGCCATTTTTAATTTCTTTAATGAGCTTGCTTGTAAATCTAGTTAAATCTTGAGTTGTTAACCAACTCCAACCACTCCATGTGACACAAAAATGTCAGCACTCAGCCTCTATACCAATAATACATGCATCATACTTGTCTATAAATAGGTTAAAGAAGAGAGAAAATTATTTGGTACACTAAATTTTGTCCAACACTCAACCAAGTCCCTCTCTCTCTCTCTAAGCAACGAATTCCTTAAGTATTTTTGTCCCAAAACACAGCCCCACGAAATTCATAATCAAATCAGAAGCCAAAGATCAGAAAATTTCAAAGAAAAAGGTATAAACCCTAGCTATAATCTGTCAAAAAATCTGATGTTAGATGTTAGTTTTTTTGTGTTATACATGTTGGTTATAGTATATAATGATGATCTGGGTTGGTATTTGATAGATCTGTAACATTTAAATACACAAATTTGGTGTTTTCAAAAATATGAAATTTTTTAATTTTGAGTCTGACAGTCAAATGTCAGTCATCATAGATCTTGGTATGTTACGTGTTTTTGTTGTTTAAGTGTTTAAGTTTGTAGTCTGTAATGTTTTCTTTAATCTGCAACAAGAAGCAAAGTCATATCTGTTATAAATCAAAAGTTATTTAAGGTCAAAGTGAGTTGACCGAGCTTGACCGGCTGAGATCTGGGTAAACCAGAAATGGTTTTCAGCGTCTGATAATAAATTTGTGGCTTCGGATCTTGCTGGTAGTTGTTGTTTTGTTTGGTTTGTTGAATCTAGATTGTAGTCAAGTATATTAACTATAGAATCATGCTTTTATATCATTAAAACATTTTATATACTGGAATTGGTGGCTGGTCAAAGTAGTAGAGAAGCACATGTTCTCGGTTTTCTGGAAAACCCAGAAAATTCTTGAACACGGATTCTGACAATGGTTGACCAACTTGTAACTGCTTGATTTGTTGATGTTTTATTTATGTTATATAATGAATATGTAGTCCTACATGTTGTCTGCACATTAAAGCTCTTAGGTCTCAAAAACAGTTAATATGTTGCAAGTTAATGGCGATCAAAAGTGGTCAGTCGGTTTGTTCTTCAATTCTGGGAAACCCAGAAATGAAGAACAACCTCTGACAGTAAGTTTGGGCGATTATATCTGTTTGGTGTTATGTGATTTGTCCATGTTGATTGTTGTATCTTGTAGTCTTGTATTTGTACTACATGATCTGACCAAAACTGAGTCCAGAATCACGACACACACTGAGTTATTCATGGTCAAACCTAGCATCCTCAACACTGACTTGATTTTCTGGGTTTGTATGAAGAACGTGAAGAACACCATTAGCGACGGTTCTGTCGCTATAGGTGGTCTTTAGCGACAGATAATTTATTATTTTTCGAAAATTAATTAATAAATAGAAAAAAATAGTTTGTAATTATTAAAAATACAAAATAAATTATTAAAAATTATTTTAAATTCTAAAAATTAGTTTTTAATTATTTTAAATATATTTCATAAATATTTAATATTTTTGGAATATTAAAAGTATTTAATTTATTTAATGATAATATTAAATAAATTATTTAAAAATGATTTTAATATTTGAAAAAATCATTTAAAATTATATTATGATATAAGAAAATATTTTAAGTTATTTTTAATAACTTTTAATATTATTTGATAATTTTCATTAATAAATTAATATTAATGATATTAAGTTATTTACTAAATGAATTAAATAAATTAATTAAAAATGATTTTATTATATTAAAAATCATTTTAAATAAGATTAAGGTATTTAAAAATATTTTAAGTTATAAAATATAACTTTTAATATTTAAAGGTAAATTTCATTAATTAATTATTATTAATGATATTAAAGTTATTTAATAATTATATTAAATAATTTAGTTTAAAAATGATTTTAATATTATAATAATCATTTTAAATGAAAATAAAGTGTATAAAGATATTTTAAGTTATAAAATATAACTTTTAATATTTAAAGAATAATTTCATTAATAATTTAATATTAATGATATTTATTTAATGATTAATGATATTAAATTTATTTAATAATTATATTAAATAAATAGTTTAAAAATGATTTTATTAATTTAAAAATCATTTAAAAAGGGTATAAATGAATTAAAAATATTTTAAGTTATAATTAATGACTTTTAATATTTAGATAATAGTTCATTAATATTTAAATATTAATGGTAATTATTTAATGATGATATTAAATGTTTTAAAAATCATTTAAGGGTAATATTAATACGTTAAGAATATTTTGAGTTATTGTACATAACTTTAATATTTTGGCAATGGTTTCATTAATAGTTTAATATTGATTAAATGTTAATGATAATAGAATTGTTTGATATTTAAATCATTTAATAATGATTATGATATTTTAAAAATTATTGTAAATGGTAATAATTATTTAATAATTATTTTAAGACTATGAAAAATAGTGCGACTAATGTTTAAGTTATCTATTTGGATATTAAACTTCGGGATAGAGTCTTAGACTCAATATTTACCCGATAAAGCTGTCGGTAGACTGACATGTTTCAGAAATTGATCTGAACTTAGATAATTTAGTTAGTTAACCGTTTATTTGTGATTCAATTGTTGTTAAGGTTATGTGACTATGTGATTAGGAATGTGTTGACTGCAATAGGCAGTGTTATGTGTTACGTTATGTTATACTAATCAGTAAAATAATCTGATTAATGGTAGGTGATCTCATAAAAGATAAAACTAAGTTGAGATTAGTAAGCAGCGCATCAAGTAAGTATCCTAACTTTGCATTTTCTTTATGCAATGGACAGAAGTGAGAAGTTCAGAATTATTATTATTAATGTACAGATTGTTAAACCTATATTAAATACACACATTGATTATCAACATGTTAGTATATGATAATTCAGTTATATATTTTGTTCGTTAGTTTCTAGAAATGATTATACAAGTGTCCCCACTTGGATAATCATTATATTTAATCACATGTTGATACACCTTTGATATATTTATATGTTGAACAAGATAAGACCTTTGTTATGAAAACCCGACAGGTATGAACATCCCGATAATGGGAAAATTTTTATGCGCCCAAGGCGGACAGAGTGAACGATAACTTCGTTCTTGTACATGTAGTATTGATCAATACAGGGTACAACGAGGCTGATCGCCCTCCGTACCCATAAGTCATGACGGTTTACAGATGAATTTCTGTTTAAACCCTTTCGAAAATGAAAACAATGTTCATAGTATGTCACAAAAACCCCATGTATAGTCAATACACATTTTGAAAAATTTGAAAGAGGGTTGTTATGCTATTATTATTAGTATAGATTACTTCACAACTATTGATTGGTTATAGAAGAATATTATAAAGAAAACATTTAAATTCTTTCAACTTATATATATATATATATATATATATATATATATATATATATATATACTTGCTGGGCACTCAAATGCTCATCCTTGCTTAATTTAAATGTTTTCAGCTAAGTATGAACAACCCGAAGGATCTGCCAAGAACAAGGGGAATGGGAGAGTTACTGAATGACTTTTTATGCTATCTTTTGTAATAGTTTAACTTTATTAGGACATGGATGATAAATATTATTATTATCATGTAATGAATGTTAAAGGTTTTGTACTTGGGATTTGGGAAACTCTGATAATATGTAAATTAAATTTGATAAATCTATATTATTGTTATTATCATTTGTATTATTCCGCTCATAGAAATGGTATCGTGAAGTACCGAGTTCGGGTTTCAAGTATTCGGAGTCGGGGACCTCACACTAATTATAATTTATTTTGCATTATCTTAGTCATAATATTTCTTATTGGACTAGTTGAGCTCACCCTTTCTTTCACTATTCTCTTCAGGAAATGAGAATGTAGCCGGGACTAGTCGGGGAACGGAGTGACGGTCCAGATGATAACATTAGTAGTCCTCACTATTTTGTTAAATAGTGTGACAATAAATGTAATGAGAACTCCATTGAGTGTGGATATTGTCTAGATGACAATATTCTTATTAAAACTCTTAGATTATGTTTTGTCGTATTGTACACGACTGTTGTATAATTAAGTTGTATTTGAATTTTGTACTATGTAAGTGGCGACCCAAGATGGGTTATGTATACCTGTTTTGGAGGCGTCACAGTTGTTATCAAAGCTTAGGGATATGATCCATGGCTGAGATGTGAGACAAGAACTAGGAGGGGAGAGATGGGGAATTCCTTCGCTAGTATGACCTACCTATATTTATTTGGTCGGTCAGAGTATAGGGATAATATGTGATATGTTAATTAACCCTTGTTTTGTGGCAGTGTTTGAAAATGGCATTTGAAAAGGCTGAGATAAGCAATGAAGCACATGAGACCGTTGAGTGAGCTCAACCAAAAGGTAACGACCAACAACACGATAATAATCGTACTGGTGGCAAAGGCTATCAGAACAATGATAACCATCGTGGGGGAAATTATCATGCTAAGAATGGTAACCACTTCGGTGATAATCATGGCCAAGATAATAGAAGTGGAAATTTCAAGAAGAGAAGGTCATTTAGCTCAATTTTATCGTATAGTGAAGTAAAGTCTAGCTCGGATGGTGGCGCCAAAGGCTAGTACGGACAAAACAAAGTCGGTGGTTTCAAGAAGAACGTTTTTCGTTACTTCTCAAAAAGCGAATAACCCGAACGAAGTTAGCACAAATTAGTTAATTATAAATTCTTGCGAAGTCTATACCTTATTAGATACCGGTTCTACCCATTATTTTATCTCTCTTGCTTGCGCTCAACATTTAAATTTAACTCCAGAGAAGTTAGACTTTGACTTATCGATTGAAACTTTGTTAGGAGAAACCTTCATTTCATGTGCTATCGAAGTCTTGGATGAGAGTCACAGTTTTTAAATGATATTTCTATTGTTAATAAATTTCCTGACGTATTCTTGAAGACTTATTGGCCTGCCCCTAGAGCGTGAAATCGAATTTTGTATTGACCCCAGTACAAAACCCATTTCTTAAACCCTCAATTATTTCTTCAACTAAAATGAACTTAACATGCGCCAAAGATGTTGGCTCGAGCTGTTGAAGACTATGACTATACCATTCAATATCATTGTGGAAGGGCGAACGTGGTAGCTGACACGTTGAGTAGAAGATTATATGCGTTCACGAGTGCGATATTATTAACACAAAAACCGATTTCGTATAACTTACAAATGATGAATATATAGTTAAAGGCTCTAAGGACCTACGTGGTGATATCAAATATATAAGTAGAATCGACTTTAATCGATAAAGTTAAAGCCGTGCAAGCTACAAACTAAGAGTTGATAAATATGAAGAAGAAGGTTCAAGAGGGCGTTATTCTAGAAGCAAGAGTCGATGAAGAGAGGAAATCTTAACCCTCGATTTAATTGGCCCATTTGAAATCCTCGATCGAGTAGGAACTGTGGCCTATAGACTCATTTTACCGCCACGTATGGCGCGTGTTCATAACGTTTTTCATGTATTGATGTTACGTAAATATGTGGACGACCCGAACCACATTATTAAATTAGAACTAGATGAGATAGCAGAAGATTTAACGTATGAGGAGATACGTGTTAAAATCTTGGATAAGAGGGATCGTATTCAACACTCAAAGGTTATACCTCAAGAGTTAGAATCTGAAATGAAGTCAAGGTATCCTCATCTCTTTGGCATACCATGTGACGCCCCCAAAACAGGTATACAACACCCATACTGAGTCACCAAATACATGATACATAAAGCAAACTACAACTTTAGTAATACAAATGTCGTGTGAAATACGATAATACATACTGTGAGTTTAAATATAAATATTGTCTTCTAGACAATATCCACACGCAAATAAGTCCTCATTACAATTATTCAAACACTATTTTACAGAAATAGTGAGGACTGCTAAAACATCTTTCTAGAAACCTCACTCCATACCCCGACTCGATCCTGCTATGTTCTCACCTCCTGAGAAGAAAAATGGAACAAAAAGGAAAAGGGTGAGCTCAACTAGCCCAGTAAAGAATATTATGACTAAGATAATATACAACAAATTATCTTTAGTCTTCAAAAGGGAAAATCTGATAGAATACGATAGACAACAAGTTTTAGATCAACAACTACAACGGAAACAACAATCCATTAGAAGAGTCACGTAGAGGATTAATTCTACTATCTTCTAATATTTAAGAGTCCATCATCAATATTTTATCCCTGTAACAACAATCAATATACATCTTTAATCATCTTTGCACTACAGGCCAAAGATATTCATTTATATCACCGGTTGGTCATTTTCATCTCAACACCTGTTCATCTTTGCACTACGGGCCAAAGATATTCATCAGTAATCATTTATCTTTGCATTAAAGGCCAAAGATATTCAATAATATCATCATTAAGGACTGAGGATGATGAAAAATATTTTTAAGAACGAATCCAGTGAGATAGAAGGACAAATATTAGGGATTCGTATAACAGTTTTATCCAAGATCAATAATATTCCATAATAACCAATTTTGAAGTAGAATTCAAAAATATCGATCAAAACATGGATACAATCAAAGATCGTAGCCAAAATAGACATCTTGGACAAAAAGAAGAAAATTTCATTTTTCGGTGAATAGTGCCGTATACGTGAATAGTAATTATTTTGAAATAAAAATAATTAAACTTTCAAAAATTAATTATTTTGGAACCCCAAAACTTCAATAATTCACAATAAATAGCCACTTTGTCAGAAAATTCGAATCTCGCGACTCTTTATAGGAATTTCAATTCTCTACAACTTTACAGAAGAATTTTTTTCTAAACTCCAAACAAAAATTATCCGAAATTCACAAACGGATGATTTTTAATTCTTCCGGTCCGACAAAATACTGATAAAACATACTCAGCATTAATTCCTTCAATTATATCCACATAAAATAATATATTCATCAATTATATGCACATCAAATAAATATTTCGTTATCATATGAATCTATAATTAATTATTCTTAAATAATATTATAGAATCACAATTATGACAACCACGCCGTTCCCAGGAAAGAGGGGGCTTTCCAATAAGGATTTCTCCTTACTGGCGCGCAATTAGATGACCAAACCTCTCCTTGACAGAACTTTCTAGACATTACCAATAATGCTATCTAATAATATTATTCAAATAATATGAATTATTGATCTGATAATGAGAAATACTGTGCAGTGACAATTATTGAAACAATAATAATATAAACTAACAATGCAGCAATTAATGAATCAATATAATAAAATAATGAACAGTAATTACTGTAACAATTATTGAGTAGTGCCTTCTTACGTACGAATCAATAATTCAACCATATTGTGCAATACCGTGTGCTATTGTACAACCACGCGTATTACTGTATTTTAACCACCAAATTATCCAACAGTGTTAACGGTAAAAATTATGCCGTTATTTATAAAAACCCAAATTTATCGTTTTCTTCATCCGAAAGTTATTCTGTTATGGGGCCCACAATTGACTGCGCCGTCGTACGAATATTCCCGACAAAAAGAATATTCCACGACCAAACGAATATTCTCCGACAACAATGATTATTTTATAACCACTTGTTTATTTTGTAAAATTTTTCATATTTCACCCATAACCAAAGTATTATATCAAATTAATACCTTATTATTTTAAAATAATGAATAGAGGAAAATTTAATTTATTTATAATAAGTTGGTGTCTTGCATACCAGGTACCTGCGTAAATTTTGAGGGCGAAATTTCATAAGGAGGGGAGATTGTGAGACCCCAAATTTTATGAATAAAGATTTAAATTTCTCAATTTTTTTTTTCAAAATTATGGTGTGGATTTCATGTAATGTTATAGTTGTGGGTAATATTTATAAATTTTGCAAAGTAAGCAAGTTGTTATATAATATTCGATTGATCGGAGAATATTCTTTTTATCGGGAAATATCCGTATAACGACACAATCATTGGTGGACCCCACAACAGAAGTATTGTCGTAGTTAAAAAATGACAGAACTATCATTTTATAAAAATAACAGCGAAAGTGTTACCGTTAAAACTGTTGAACTACTCGGTTGTAAAAGTACAGTAATACACGTGATTGCATAGTAGCACACAATATTGATTATTGATGCTTACTTATGAAGTCACTCAGTTATACTCAATTATTACTATAGTAATTGCTGCATCATATCTCTCATATTATTGATTCAATTATTGTCACAGTATCAATATGTTATATTATTAAATCAATAATTGAGACGGCAAAGTTATTCATATTATTATTTGCAATATTGACAATGTCTAGAAGTTCTGTCAAGGAGAGGTTTGGTCACCTAATTGCGCGCCAATAAGGAGAAATCCTTGTCAGAAAGCCCCCTCTTTCTTGGGAACGACCTGTTTGTTAAATATTGTGAATTATAATATTAATGATGAATAAGTTCGTGTTGATTAAAGATGAAATTGATAGTTTCATTATGTTGGAATTGTTAGTGTTAGTGGAAATCGACGTTTATTTCGATAATAATTGATGTCTGGAGGTTATATTGAACAATCGGGTAATTAACCGGATAAATGAGCAATTAATTGCTATTGATTCACATAATTATAACTATTTGTTCACATGTGTGTGCTATTGATTCACATTCATTTACTATTAGGGGAATTGGTGCAAGATTGATAATACTTGCATGACTAAGTTAAAAATTGAGGTATAGATGGAGGTACTATACTGTAATTCGTATTTTCACATGTCTAGAACTATTGATGCACATGATTTATTATTGATTCACATTATTTACTATTAGAGGAGATGGTACAAGTTTGATAATACTTGCAAGACTAAATTAAAAATGAAAGAAAATAGGAAGGTATTATACTGTAATATTTTGAGGCCCAAAAATGTGCAATTATTGAAACTATATTTTTCTATAAATAGAAGCTCATTCCTTCATTATTTTTCACTAATTCACTAAAGCTATAGAGCAATTATTATAGAGAGAAATTATAGAGAGAAAGAAGAAGAGAAGTCTGTTACCTCACTATTCTAGTATCCAATTTTTTTTTTCTGAGGTGAGGGGTATTATTTCTTTCATCTTCATGAAGAGAGCTATTGTTATTCCATTCCTTATTATTATGTTGGAATAATTTGTCTATTAGTGAAATTCCTTATTAGTGAACTTATTCTGTTATTCCATTCTTTATTATTCTGTTAGAATATCCTATCTGTGCATATTACGCATGACCTGGTTCCATTATTTATTATTCTGTTAGAATAACCTGTCTGTGCAGTCTATCGTATGCATGGTGAAATTCTTTTGTTATTCTAATCTTTATTATTCTGTTGGAATATCCTGTCTGTGCGGTTTACGCATGACCTGGTTCCATTCTTTATTATTCTGTTGGAATATCCTGTTTGTGCGGTTTACGCATGACCTAATTCCATTCTTTATTATTCTGTTGAGAATAACCTATTTGTGCGGTCTATCGCATGCATAGTGAATTATTCTGTTATTTCATTCTTTATTATTCTGTTGGAATAACCTGTCTATATTGATTACCGCATGCATGGTGAATGATCCTTTGTATTCATATGAATAATTTTTTCATTCAAAAGGGGTTTTTGCCAGGGTCAGTTTCGTAATTTTTTTGACCCTCAAAAATTTTGGAAAAATTTGAAATGTTAATTTGATGAGTTTTCTAGATTGTGTCCAAAAATATCAATTTTTGGATGTATAGATTGAGAGTTATGTATTTTATGGGAAAAGACTATTTTAAAATTAGAAAATAGGATTTTATGGCTTGGAAATCCTATATAGGGTATATGCAGATTTTTGATGAGGGATTTGATCATTGGCGATGAAATCTTATGAGTATGACATTTTTGAATGATTAAATGCATTATTTGGTAAAGTGTAAACAATTGAAATAAATTGTTTATAAGTTTCAGAAGTGATTAAAATATTGTTATAATATTAATAATATTAGATGATGAGTTTATTAAGTGATTGATAATATTTGGATAAATTTAAAGTCTTTAATATTTATCCTTATTTTTGTTTGATTAATGCTTATATCATTTTCATCATCATCATGCTTATATTGTGATGAAAGTCATCTTTGGCTTACGTGCATAGATGGACTTGGTATGATTATGACCAGGGATCATTCGGTATAATCATGACCTGTAATGTTATAAATAATGTGGTAAAAGTCCTCAGTGGCCTGTAGTGCATTGATGGACAATTTTTGGTATGATTATGACCAAGGATTATTCGGTATAGTCATGACCATTGATGATTTAATGAATATCCTTGGCCCGTAGTGCAGGGATGATTCGATGATGTGGTTTATTTATTAAGCTGAGTCTCAACGATAAAAATTGATGAAAACATTTTAAAACGTATAAGATAGTAGATATCATGCTCTACTTGACTCTTCTAATGAATTGCTTATTCCACTGCAGTTAAACTTGATGTCTATTGTATTTTATCAGTTTAACATTGTTGAAGACTAATGATAATTTATTATGCATTATCTTAGTCATAATATTTCTTATTGGACTAGTTGAGCTCACCCTTTCTTTCACTGTTCTCTTCAGGAAATGAGAACGTAGCCGGGACTAGTCGGGGAACGGAGTGACGGTCCAGATGATAGCATTGTAGTCCTCACTATTTTGTTAAATAGTATGACAATAAATGTAATGAGGACTCCATTGAGTGTGGATATTATCTAGATGACAATATTCTTATTGAAACTCTTAGATTATGTTTTGTCGTATTGTACATGACTGTTATATAATTAAGTTGTATTTGAATTTTGTACTATGTATTTGGCGACTCAAGATGGGTGATGTATACCTGTTTTGGGGGCGTCACATCCACGACCATCATTTATCCAGGATTTCAGAATCATCCACAACCAACTTAACATCAAGAGAGGAAATCAGATTTAGAGGAGTTGTTGACAAAGTACATAACTAGCAATGAGGCGGCTATGAAAAATCAAGCAATGGCAATGAAATCGCAAGAGATAGCCATCAATAATCTAGAGAATCAGATGGAACAAATTGCATTAACATTGAATAATAGACCACAAGGGACTCTACCAAGTGACACCGAAAGAAATTCGAAGGGAAATCATGAACAGTGTCAGGAAATCACTTTGAGAAGTGGCAAACAACTAAATAGGAAGAGTGCAGAAAATTAAGTTAGAACGGATTAAAAATTTGATGAGAACAAAGTGGTTGAAGAAAAACAGGGTGATGAAAAGCAAATTGAGAAAAAAAAAGTTAGATGACAAGCCAATTGTGTATCCTCCACCGGCATTTCAGCAGAGTCCAAAAGCAAAAATTAGACAAGCAATTTGCGAAATTTTTGGATGTTTTTAAGAAACTTCAAATTAACATCCCGTTCGCAGAAGCCCTAGAACAGATGCAAAGTTATACGAAATTCATGAAAGAGATTTTGTCCAGGAAAAAGAAGTTGGAATATTTCAAAACAATGGCATTAACAGAGGAGTGTAGTGCGGTTTTATAGTAAAAGTTGCCACCCAAGTTAAAAGATCCGGGGAGTTTCACCATTCCGTGCACAATTGGGAACATGGCATTTAACAAGTTTTTATGTGATTTGGGAGCGAGTGTAAACCTTATGCCCTTATCAGTTTATACAGAATTGGGTTTTCCAGCTCTAAAGCCTACGAACATCTCATTACAGTTAACGGATAGGTCAGTCATGTACCCGAGAGGCATTGTAGAGGACACATTAGTCAAGGTTGACAAGTTTATATTCCCCGCGGGTTTCATAATTCTGGATTTTGAGGAAGATAAGAACATCCCAATTATCCTAGGGAGACCTTTCTTGGTTACGGGTAGGACACTCATCGACGTACAAAAAGGTGAACTATGAGGGTCGAAGATCAAGAAATAAAGTTTAACATTTTCAAGGCCATGAAAATCCCTACGGATGAAGAAGAGTGTTTCAGGATGGATATCATTGAGCAGATAATCAGCGAATTTATGGGTAAAAGTTTGGGTAACGATCCATTGGAAACGACACTATTGGGAGATGAAAAGTTAGATGATCTAGAATTTGTGGATTACTTGCAGATACTAGACTCCTTGCCACGAGTGAGCAGATTTAAAGCACCAATTGAACCACAACACATGGAGGAAAGATCAACAACCAGATTGAAACCATCACTGGTGTAACAATCCGAAATTTCATATTATAATTTTAAATATTTATTGAATTATATAAATATTTATCCGAGGTGTATATTGTTGAATAAATATTTTGTTGATGTGATGGTTGTTAGTAAATATTTATGAATCTAAATTTATTAGATAATATTCTGAATTAAATTAATTTATAATTTAGAGAGTTGTAATATGATAAGAGGTGTTATGTTGTTGATTAATAATTTAAAATGGTATGTTAAATTATTAAATAAAATTATAATGAAATTATAATTTTGTGTTATTTGTTTAAATGGTATATTTATTTAAAATATAGTGTGTATAATTAAATTATTTGATTAATGTTGGGTATAGAAATCCAAATAAATAGTATGTGACTATAAATGATAAACTAAATTGTTTATAAAATAAATATATTAAAGGAGTTTAAATTTAGAGATTTGCCAAACAAGGCTTAGATATATTAAGTCTTTAAATTTGAAAAGGGTTTTGCCAAACAAAGCCTTATGGCTTTTGGATTTTTAATTTTTGAATTTAAATAAAATAAATAATAAATATAAAATATTTATAACCTAAGCATTATAACTGATATTGTGTTTAGTAGCGTATTAAGATTTAGTAGTTTTATTTTTACGCTTGGCCATATCAGTTTTCTTTATGCATACTTGGCTAAGTCTGAGAGTTCAGAGAATTGAGAATTGAGAGAAATTGAGAGACAACCTAAGGATTACCAAGCAGTTTCAGTGGTTTAGCAAAGATTGTCTATAAGCAATTTGAAGGTATGTATTATAACCTTATTATACATATATGGGTTATATGGCAAAATTCTATATACTCTGTGAATTCAAATTGTTTAATTGTTGATATAAATAACTGATAATTGTGAGTATATGTGTTTATGATGCTAGAGTTTATGTTTAAACAAGGAAATTGCATGCTAATATCGGACAACAGTAGTAAAAATTAATGACAGTGTATGCTTGTATGAATATTTTCTCATATGGCTTATGAAGTACCAATTTTGATGGTCAATTCGTATGTTAAACTGTAAATTGTGGGTGGTTTATGCTAGTTCATTAACAAACGAAGATAATGTAATTTGAACGAAGCAATTTGGACAAGAATTATGTGTACAGTGTTGATTTTCGTAAAGGATATAATTTTTTTTTTGAGTTTTTATATGAAAACATGAAATTTGAGAAATTAAACTAGTTTTAGTTGATGTTAAGTTGTTCTAATTGGTTGAATATGTTAGCAAACATGTTTGTAATAGTTCTATAGCAATTGTTTGTGTTAAATTCATTGTTTGGTGGGTTAAATTCGTGTTAGTTGGCTTAAGAATACTGCCGTACTCATGTTCTACAAAATTTGAACTGGTGCGTAGCGCGGGCGCGCGGGCTGTAGTCAGTCACAGACAGTGAAGTCTGCTACTTTTGCAGACTTTGGACATGCAATGTAACCTAGCTTAATGTTATGATCTGTGACAACCCAAGAATTTAGACAATTTATTAAAATCTTAATTGATTAAATAAATGTTAAATAATAAGACCTAGATTGGAAATAGAGTTTGGAGTTAAAAATTTTATGAAGGACTTATGTGATTGTTTACATATGTTTATTATATATACAAATAAAAGAAAACTATTTAGCCTAATATTATATATTATGAATGAGAATTAAATAAATTAATGGTTATAGTAATTGAAGAATGCTAGTATTTAATTTATGTACTAGTAAATCAATGAAATGAATAATAATCAATAGATGATTAGTTGATATGATTAATAATAAAAAAAAGTAAGTTAAAACTCAAAATTTAGTTAGGGAAATTATTTTTGGAAGCACGAACTGTTCGGTAGCGTCCGGAACGTCAAGATTAGTCAGAAAAGGTTGTAAACACAAAATGTATCGGAGTTGACTCTTTGGTCAAAGTCAACAGTTGACTTTTTAGGGAGAAAGTCAAAATCGAAGATATAAGCAGAATTTAAAGACGCGAACAAGATAATTGAGTCCGGAATGTCAAAATTAGTAAGAATAGACTCTAAACAAGAAATATGTCGGGATTGACTTTTTGGTCAAAGTCAATAGTTGACTCTTTCAAAAAAGTCAAGCTTAAAATTAGGAGATGAATTTGAAGAAATGGATGTGCCCATGACATTGGGAGCATCGAATTTAGTAGGAATCGCCTATAAACTCAAAAATTTGAGTTTTCGGGTCCAAAAGTTAAAGACGGGCTTAAACACGCAAAATGAGGAATTAAAAGCGGGACCCACAAGGGCCAAATCTGTTGGAGATTTTCAGTACATGGGTTTGGTGACTAACCTCACCAACTCCCCCAACAATTTCCCCTGAAAAGTGGATCTAGTTTCCCTTTAATTAATAATAAATCTCTAAGTCATTTAACAAATAAGAAGCATGTTTCTCCCATTTTTTCCACTCCCACCCGGCCAAATATAGAGAAAAAAAGAGAAAAATGATGCCATAGATGAAAGAAGAAGAAGAAGAAAAGAAAAAGAGGAAGAAAACAAAAGGTATAAAAACTTCAGGCTTTATTTAATTTCTTTTGTTAAAATCATGAGTTTGTGATCTTAAACAAAAAAAACTCTTGATATACATGTTATTGAGTGTTTCATGAGTAGATCTAACCATTTTGGGTAGTGAAAAGCTTAAACAAGGAAAGGAAAGAAAACTAATTTTCTAAAGGGTGAAAACTAGTTTAATGCATTTTATTTTGGTGGTTTTAAATCAAATATTGGAATTTTGATTCTAAACTCAAAAAAATCTTAGATCTTCATGTTAAATGATGTTTTATGTTTAGATATTACAATTTTTGATGTTAACAGGCTTGATCAAAGAAGATAAATAAAAATAGTTTTCAAACCTTTAAAAAAATCTAGTGGACTGTTGTCCCTAAAAGGAAAATTCGGGATTTTCTAGGATACTCTAAAAATTCTAGGCTTTTGATATGTTGTAGTAAACTGAATAAGCTTTCCATAGAGTCTGGAACAGACTAAATCCGACTTCGGAGGAGAGAGTTATGACATTTCAAAGTAGTAGTGTTAAAACTGTCCAACAAGTGCAGTGCAGTCCACTTGAACGGAATTTCTGGGTTGATGTGTTCGGAATCAAGGAAAGGTTAAAGACAGTTCCAGCTTAAAGTTAGTGTGCACGATTAGTTTTGTAACAGTGTTGTATGATGATAATGTTATGTGTTAGATAAGTTATGATTTGTGTATAAGTTAAGGTTACTCGACCTTGGGGAAAATAGTGTGTAATATATTGTATAAACAATTTATGTTTATATCTTCTGCAATTAGTTATAGAAATAGTATATCAGATCTGTGGTGATTAGGACCCGGATTCAGGGCTGTCTCAGTTGGTATAAAAGCTGTAGGTTATGAACCTTAGGTAGGAATATCTGAGACCAATAGCCGCAGTGATTAGGATAAGATCTAACTCACATAGAGTTAGTCGATCAGTAAGATTCAAAGATGAATCTCGGTGAGTTATAAAGATACGGAGTTCCCCAACTCTGATAATAAAGTTGAACAGTATTGATGATTAGATCGAGTCTAAAAGACTTACAATACAGGGATAGGAGGTCGTAAAATAAAACGATCATAGTATAGAAATGAATCATAATATATACGATGAGATCACCCCGTGATCTGATAAGGTGATAGCAGGAAAAAAAAGAATCAATCTGATGATTAGAAAGTTTACAGCAAGATGCTGTGTGTAAGTTGTACTATGAAATTGTACTATGAAAACTCATGAAAGAGTTATGAATTATGAACACGGATTAAATGAAATTCGTATTGAGAAGGGGGTTAAGATTAGGTGGGGATTTCAATTGAGGACTCGTGTCGGTAGCTGAGTTGTATGATTCCTTGTATGGGCGGGGAATTGTACTTGGTGTAAAAACTACTTAGTATCTGGCTTTGATAATCATTGAAATGTTGTTTTGCGCTATTTGCTATATGTGTGTTAAGAGGGTGATTTCTTTCTCATGTGTATAACAGATAGATAGGTCATAGGTAGAGAATATAGGGTTAAGTACGAGTTCTTAAAACTCATACTTATGTGACATTCTTGACTCATAGTTATATGAAATGTTTATGAACCCCTCAGCGAATGGACACCAAAGCTCTGACTAGGGTAATTTCTTAAACTCATATAATTGTGGCAAGTTTGTGAACTCATAAGCGTGGTTTGACGAACTGGGTATAGTTGTGTGCAAATGGAGAATTGAGGATTTTAGGAACAGATAGATTGTTAAGCAAATGATTATTAGTAGAGACATAGGTTTCCAAAATTCCTAGCTATGCTAGACATCGAAATTTTGACATCAAGCTACGTACGCACTATGTGCTTTTTAAAAAAAATGTAGACTCGTAATCATTTTTGAAACGGTTTAAAGTACAGTCTATTCTACTTATTTCGGCTAGACACAAATGATTTGAAATATCAAAAAAAAATTTAATTATCACTCATGTACCATGTAACCTGGTACAGAGATGATAAAAAGGTGATGGAGTTGTAAATACAGGAATACTTAGTGTGAATTTGATCTAAAATCACTATTCCACTATTGTATGATGTGTTATGACAAAGTCATACAATGACGACATCCTCAAACAGACTGTTAATACAGTACGGCATCATGACGTCATTCTCAAAAATATTTTCAAAAATTTTAATTTGCCAACGGGGTTTGGCTACACCTAAATAATTCGATTGAATTGAATTATTGATATGAGTCTACGCTATTTGATTCAACTAGACTAATGTTTATGAAAACTCTAAGTGTTCATTGAAAGAAATTTCCCGAACCAAATTATTTTGGTGCGGAATCCAGTAAGACCGAGGTAAAGTTTTGTGCCTAAGGCAGTGACGAGGAACAGATAAAACCAGTACTTGGCCAGTACAGGGCATATCGGGCTAATCACCCTTTGTGTCCGTAAGTAATGACGGTTTGCGGATGAATTTCCATAAAATCTTTGCGAAAATGACACACAAATAGTCTATACGACTCCTCAGCACGATTCGAAAACTTTTACTCTTGTGAGTGGTGTATTGGGTAACATGTAATGATGTGTATGAATGGAGTATGGTACATGGTATAAGGATTAAGGTGTAAGGTAAATTTCGGGGATGAAATTTTTAGAAGAAGGGGTGAACGTGACAACCCGAGAAATTAGACAATTTATTAAAATCTTAAATGATGGATTTTAGGTCAAATAATAGACCTAGACCGAAAATAAGTATATGCATTTGTTGTTTTTGGGATGGAATTTTAAGGATTTCAAAATTCTGTAAAGAATTTAGGTGAATTATTCAGGATTAAGTGTATATTATCAGTGTCAAACCCTAGGTATATATTAAGAACGTCAACGTTCAGCTAGAAAACCCTAGCAATGGATAAGAAACCCTAGAAATCGGTTCTAGAAACCCTAATTTCAGTTCCGAGAATTCGAAACCCTAATTTGAAATTTGGAAACCCTAATATGGAAACTTAACGGAGAATTATAATGCTTAAGTGATATTAATTAAGGTAAAGCTTAATTAATTAGCGAACCCTAATTTCAAATTTTTAAACCCTAATTATTCTGTCTGGAACTCTAATGTACAATTATGGATTTAATTGCTAAATTAGCAATCTTAATTATGAAATATTAATCCTAATTTGTTTTAGTCCTAATGTGATTAGGAAATTGTAATGTAATTAGAGAATTCTAATTATAATTTACAAATGTAAATTTTCTATTTCGAAAACAATAATCCGAAAATCCTAGAAATGTGATTTTTGTGAACCTTAGGTTTAACCCTAAGGGTCAAACCCTAAGGGTTTGATCAAATGACAATTATAGAATTAAAATGGTATGCTAAATGACCAAAATGCCCTTTCTTCAAACCTAAGCAAAAGATAAGGCAAATCTTATGAGTCATCAAGCCTAAGGTATTAGCCATGTGCCCTAAATCATCCAAAATCAGATAAGAGTGTCATATATACCAATTAGATACATTGAATCAAAGAAAATCAAAGACTTAAGTAAGTAAAAACCTTACTTTAGTTCTCATTCATGTTCAACCCATTCTCTCTCTAGCTTTTCAAAATTTGGAGTGAGAGAGAGAGAGAAGATGAGCATTAAGGGAGGTAAAAACCTTAAAATTTGAAATCCTTAGATTTTATGTTAGATGATATGTGTTATTGTTTAAAGTTGTGTATTAAGGTGTCTTTAAGTGATCTGGGTTGATAGATCATGGTTCTATAACACTTAGATGCACGAATCTAGCATTTTAAGAAATCTGGAAAAAAAATTCAAGAATGGTCTGACAACCATATGTCAGTGGCCTTAGATCTTTATGTGTTAAATGTTGTGTGTTTTATATTTTGGATATGTTCTATGATATGTGATCTTTACTCTGAAACTTGAATCAGGGTTGGATCGTGTGTAGTTTGCATGTTATGATCAGTCAAACAGAGTTGACCGGTCACGGTTTATGGTTTCTGGAAAACCCAGAATTTCCAGAATGTCTGACAGAGATATTGCAGGCTTTAGATCTTGCTTGTTTTTAGTGTTTGTGTTATTTTGTGGCCTGGATGTTGTAGACTGCTATATGAGCTACCCATGTATGCTATTAGATCGCCTAAATTAGTAACAGAATCAAAGATATACTAGGTCAAACCACCGTTGACCCACTGGCTGGATGAAGATTCTGGAAAACCCAGAATCTTCAAGAACGGGTTCCTGACAGTGAGTTTGACCGGCCCAGATCATGAGTATGTAATGTTGTTATGTTGATCGGTTGTTATAGAATTATACCTTGTTATTTTTACTTCATGTTTGAACTTTTAGATCACAAAAAGAATGACCATAGTGCAAGTTACAAGGCATCAAAGTAGGCACCTAAGGCTGTTCTTCAAATCTGGAAAACCCAGAATTTGAAGAACAGGTCTGACAACACATTTGAGAGCTTAGATCTCTATGTTATGATATGTTATGGCCAAGAAATCAGTTTGTGGTGGTAGTCTTACACTTGTACTACAACCTTTACATGAATTACAACCCAGAAAACACTAGGATCATAGCTCGAATGTTAGTCAAACTAGGTACCCTGCAACCTGACATGAAGATCTGGGTTCGCTCAAGAACAGCTGAAGAATACATTTAGCAACGCTTGTGTCACCTAAAATATCTTTAGCGACACTTATTTTCGGAAAATGATTATATTAATTAAATAAATAGAAATAAATAGTTTTTAATTATTAAAAATACATAATAAATTATGAAAAATTATTTTAAAGCCTGAAAAATAGTTTTTAATTATTTTGAGTATATTTCATAAATATTTAATATTTTTGGAATATAAAAGGTATTTATTTATTTAATTATAATATTAAATAAATTATTTTAAAATGGTTTTAATTCATGAAAAATCATGAAAAATTATATTATGGTGTTAGAAAATATTTTAAGTTATTTTTGATGACTTTTAATATTTTGTGATGAATTTCATTAATAATTTATTATTAATGGTAATTAATTTATTTAATTAATATATTAAATAAATTATGGAAAAATAGAATTAATGATTTAAAAATCATATAAAAATTATTTAAGTGTTATAAAAATATTTTAAGTTATAAAATATAACTTTTGATATTTTGTCATATTAATAGTAATTATCGGATACTGAATTTAGCTGTTTAAAAATCATATAAATATGATTTTAAGGTATTAAAAATACTTTGGTATATTATAATTAAATTATAATATTATGAAATGATTTTCATTAATATTTAATAATAAATGAATATTAATGATTAAGGAATTATGTTGTATTTAATTCATTTAAATACGATATTAGTGATTGAAAAAGTATGATAAATGATATTAATTATCTGAAATTTATTACAAGCCTATGGAAATTATTTTGACTTCTAAGAAAATTATCTGTGATAATTGTTAAGTATTTTGACAGAGTTTAATTGAACTTAAACTCGTTATTTGTCCGACTAGACCGTCGGGATGATAGAATTGTGTCGGTTTCAACTCAGACTTAAATAGTCTAACTTGATGCTAAGTCTTATGTGTGTAATAGACTGATAGGATTATGTGCTATGTGTTTAAGTTATTCTATGTATATATATATAACCGTATTATACTGTGATGATATTATTCTGATATTGGAGATCTATATTACTAATATTAGGTCTACGGATAAAGCGATATAAATTGTGTAGCAGTAATTAACGGTTCAGGCAAGTTTTTCTTAACTCTACTAAGATTTGTTTCATTCGGATATGCTTATGGTTAATCATTGTTGATTGCCATGTAGAATTGTACTCTGTACATCTTGCATGTATAAGTCAGGTATTAAAGGCTGATCACCTTCATTACTGTTCGGTCCAGATAATTTTATTCATGTTTAATACTTGTTCAGTCAAAAATTTGTTCGTGCTAGTTCTCAATTATATTGATGAATTATAGCCAGCTTATTATTCAGACTCTTTCAATTATGATATATCTTTAAATTGTATTTAAAATTGCTAGGCAACTTTCATGTTCACCCTTGCTATATCATGATAAACATTACAGATAAGGCAAATGCGTTCAGATACAGGAAACAGATAATGCCAAGTTCAGCTTGGGATAAAATGTGCGGCTAGTTTGTAATAGTATAGTTGGATAATAATGATATATGTTAAATAGTTTATGATTCGTGTATTAGTTAAGGTTGCTCGATTTTGGGGAAATAGTGTGTAAAGTGTATTGTATAAACAATTTATGTTTATATTTTCCACATTAGTTATAGAATGATTGTACCAGATCCGTGGTGATTTGGGACTCGGATTTGGGGCCTTCACATGATTCATGTAACAACAAGGTTAAAATAGAGTAATGTTATGTGTGGTTAGTAAATTCAAAGTTATAAAAATGACTAGTAAGTTACGAACGCGTTATGTGATAACTTAGTATACACAATGAATGTTAGACAAGTGATGTGAAGTCAACACTTGGAATTTTTGAAATGTGAATGGTAATGTAGGACTTGTACTAAAATAACAAGTTTAGCTAGAAATGCGTGTTATGTTAAAAAGTGAATATTAGTATGTCTAATGGATGTTGTGGTTTTAATACTATTTATAGGTGAACGTGAGTTTTAATATTATAGTTTACGCTCGAGGCAAGTTTTCTAACTCTACATTTACATTGAGCAAGTTTCTTACTTTAAAGTTTCATTAAGCGAACTCTTGTAGTCTTAACCATTATTTGAACAAGCTATCTACGATCTTATCTTTATTCGAACAAGTTTTGAATTCCAATATTTATTGATGTATTCTAACTTGTTTATTGTTACACAAGTTTCTTTATTGTCCTTTAGGTACTATGAATGCAATTTTCTTGAATTTTAATTTCTAATGTTGAACTATCTTAGTTCATTTACTTGACACAAGCTATTCTCATAATTAACAAGCTTTTTTTTCAGCTTGCTATTACTTAATGTATATTCAATAATCCATAGTCCTAGCTTAATATTATTCAAGCAAGGTTTATTGTCATTCAATACTTATGCTTTTTAGTTGTTTCTAAGCATGAGTTCAAAATATAGTTAGTTCGCTTACACTTATTCATTGTTCCATATTATGTTACTTTTGATCAACTATTGTGTTATCAAATACTATTAATTCAACTAGTCCTCTAGTTGATGATCGTTAAACTTTAAATTACCCTTGAAAGCTTAACCAAACTGAACTTTCTTTGGTGCAGACTTGTACTCTAAATACTGAGATGAAAAACCCTATTATTAGGGGAAATTTACGCTTAGCGTTGAAATGTTTGTGCACAATACATTGTACGAAAGCGCTTATCCCCCTAAGTATGAGGGGTCCTTATAGTCTTATGACTGTTAAAGTTGGAGTTGAAAGATTACTCGCAACTGTAGACATAGTTCGTGGTCTTACGACCCTCAGATATATATTACATATTTTGATTCTAGTCTTTGGCTATCATTGATAGAGTACTATTCATTTTTGATGAGCTTATTCATTGGCAGTTATTACATTCTTGTTGATTCATTGCTATATCTAGTGAGCAATTGTTGTGACAACCCGATATTTTCTAAATAAATAAAATTGAAATTTTGCGTATAATTTTTTTTTTATTATTATAAGGATGAGGATTTGTACAACATAATATGTATATGTATTTATGTGGTAAATAAAAATATATTTATTACATGAATGTTTACAAATAATTTTATTTTAGAATTATTGATTATTATAAAGTATATTCTTATAATAATTAATTTTAAGATAGAAATATTTTTATTAATTATTTTCAATGAAATTATATGTTTATATTTTTTAAATAATATATGAAATGATTTTGGAATAATTATAATAATTATTTTATTATATGAATTTTTGTACAGATTATTAAGTTAATTATTTTAACTTAATAAGGTTATTTATGTAAGATAAATCAGATATGGAATCCAAACCCTAATTTCGGGTTTTGATTAAGGAATGAGAATAATAATATTATATTGTTATTTTTCAGTGTTATAGATATGTATGGTTATGTGTGTAATGTTAATGTGTGGAACAGTTTTATTATATTACGACCAAACCTTAATAATATTTTACAAATCCTATTTCTGGTTCTGGAATAAGGAATGATGATAATATTATAATATTAATTATATTTTGATTTTTCAGTGCTAAAAATATGTGCCGTATGTACGTGCTGTTGATGATTGGTCAATTATGGTGTTTAATTTTAAAAACCCTAATGTTAATTGGTTAAACCCTAGTTTTCGGTGGAAAACCCTAATTTGAAAATAAATTATGACTTAAGACTGTTATATGACGATGTTATATGATATATGTTATGTGTTATTTAATATTTTGCTAATTATAGAAAACCCTAACTTTAAATGTAAACCCTAATTATATTTGATTTTCTAATAATTAGAAACCCTAATCCGGAAACCTAAACCGGAGGTTTGATCAGTCAGAAATAGTGTTATTATGATTAATAACACGTGTGATAAACTTTCATTACTAATTAAGGTGAATCTAATTAGTAAATTAGAACCCTAATTTAATTTCTAGAAACCCTAATTGTATTTCTAGAAACCCTAATTATCGAAATTTTAAACCCTAATTGCTATAATTAGCAAAGCTAATTGTGATTAAGGGTAATAAACCCTAATATCCCTATATAATTTAATTATTAACTTAATATAATTAACAATTTAATTTTTTCAAAAGTTTTAGAAACAAAAATCAATTTATTTTTTTGTATAAACCCGAGTTGCTAAAAATAATTTATGCCAAGTGTTAAACCTTAGGGTTGAACCCTAAGGGTTAAACCCTAAGGATTTGTGCAAATGACAAAAAAGCAATTAATTGTATTTTAGAAATGACCAAAATGCCATTGTGAGTGTTTTAGTAAGCTAACTTGCAAAGTTGGCAATATCTTTAGTTGTTCAACCACTATCTTGACTTGGGAACATTTTTACCTGCCAACTTAATTTCCATTTGACAGCCAACATCAGATCTTACATAAATCTAGCAATATATAAGAGATTTGGAGAGAGAAAAATCATAATAATTGCTCATTTTTATTGTTGCTCTCACCAACTCTCTCTCTAACCTAAACTTCCGAATTTTTTTGCTAGATATATCAGTCATATATTCAAGCCCCACTAACACACATCACAAATCAGTAGCCTAGAAATCAAGAATTTTCATTTAAAGGTAAAAACCCTAACCAAAATTTCGACCCTTGATCTTCTGTTAGATGTTGTGTTTTTGTGTTAGAATATGTTGTTTATGTTGTCTAATGATGATTTGGGTTGCTAGATGTTAGATCCATAACATCTAGATGCTCGGATTTGAAGATCTACAAATTCTAGAAAATGTTTTTTTGCTGTCTGACATCAAATGTCAGGGGCTGTAGATTATTGTGTATTTATTGTTTTTGTTGTTTAAATGTTTACATTTGTAGTCTTGTATGTGATCTTTTATCTGGTACAAGAATCAAAGTTGGATCAGTTATAGATTGGAAGTTATGATCGGTCAAAACCCGTTGACCGGGCATGACCGGTCGAAATCTGGGTAAGCCCAGAACCTAAAAATCGTGTCTGGCAGCTTTTTGAACAGCTCAGATCTGACTGATTTGATTTTGTTTATTGGTGTTTTTGTAATCAATGAATAGCTTGACATATGTACTTTAAGTGTATAGCTTTAGATCATGTTAATAATCAACATGATGAATGTGATTTTCGGTCAAAGTAAGCCGATCGGCCATGATTTCACTTTCTGGGAAAAAACCCAAAAATTTTAGAAGCAAGCTTCTGACATGGTTTGACCGGCTATTAACTGTTGAATTTGTTGATGTTTTATATTATATCTCTTTAGTTACATGTGATTTACAACTTAGAATCTTTAGATCACAAAAATGTTACACGATTCGAATGTAGTGATGGTTCAAACTGAGCCCCATGATCTGTTCTTCATTTCTGGGTTTCCAGAAATGAAGAACAGCCTCTGACAGCCATTTTAATGGCTTAGATATTTCATTTGGTGCACGATATAAGCATATTTGTTGTTGGATCTTGTAGTTTTAAAGTTTCTCTACATGATCTGACCAAAATCAAGTCCAAAAACACATCACACATAAAATTACACTCGGTCAAACCACCCCCCTAGCACACTGTCAAGATTTTCTGGAAATCCTCAAGAACACCTATAGCGACAGAAAGTGTCGCTATAGCCCTTTAGCGACGGTTTTAATTATAATTTCTGGAAATTAATAAAAAATTTGATAAAAATGGTTTTTAATTATTAAAAATACATAATAAATTATAAAAAATTATTTTAAAGTCTGAAAAATAGTTTTTAACTATTTTGGGTATATTTCGAAAATATTTAATATTTTTGGAATATAAATGATATTTATTTATTTAATTACAATATTAGATAAATTATTTAAAAATAGTTTTAATTCATGAAAAATCATGAAAAATTATATTATTGTGTTAGAAAATAATTTTGAGTTATTTTTGATAACTTTTAATATTTTGTGATAATTTTCATTAATAAATTAATATTAATGATAGTTAAGTTATTTATTAAATGAATTAAATAGATGAATTAAAAATGATTTTTTTATATTAAAAAATTATTTTAAATAATAATAAGGTATTTAAGAATATTTTAAGTTATAAAATATAACTTTTAATATTTAATGGTTAATTTCATTAATTAATGATTATTAATGATATTAAAGTTATTTAATAATTATATTAAATAAATAGTTTAAAAATGGTTTTATTTATTTAAAAATTATTTAAAAAGGGATATAAATGAATTAAAAATATTTTAAGTTATAATTAATGACTTTTAATATTTAGATAATAGTTCATTAATATTTAAATATTAATGGTAATTGTTTAATAATGATTTTATATGTTTTAAAAATCATTTAAGGGTAATATAAGTACTTTAAAAATATTTTGAGTTATTATAAATAACTTTAATATTTTGGCAATGGTTTCATTAATAGCTTAATATTAATTAAATATTAATGATAATAGAATTATTTGATATTTAAATCATTTAATAATGATTCTGATATTTCAAAAATTATGGTAAATGGTAATAATTATTTTATAATTATTATAAGGTCATGAAAAATAGTGCGATTGTTATTCAATTAGTCTAAATGGATATTGGTCAACTGTTTAGAGTCTTAGACTCGATTTTTACTCGATAAAGATGTCGGTAGACCGACATATTTCAAAAATTAATCTGAACTTAGATAATGTGATTAGTTAACTGTTTATTTGTGATTCAATGGTTATTAAGGTTGTGTGACAATGTGATTAGGAATGTGTTGATGTTTGTTTGTGATGCCATGATTGTTGAACATGTGTGATAAGATGATTAGGTTATGTGCTGACTGCGAAATGTAGTACTATGTGTTACGGTATACTGTTCTAATCGAACGATTGATTTGATTAATGATAGGTCGTGATAAAAAGATTGAACTAAGTTGAGAATTGTAAGCAGCGCATCAGGCAAGTATCCTAACTTTGCATTTTCTTTATGCAATGTACAGAAGTGAGAAGTTCAGAATTATTATTATTAATATACAGATTGTTAAACCTATATTATATACACCCTTTGATTATCAACATGTTAGTATATGATAATTCGGATATATATTCTGTTCGTTAATTTCTAGAAATGATTATACAAGTGCCCCTACTTGGATAATCATTGTAATTAATCACATGTTGATACACATTTGTTATACATATATGTTAAATTATAGATTATTGTTGGATAAAATAAAACCTTTTGTCTGGAACCCTGACAAATATGAACATCCCGTTCACGGAAAAACTTTTATGCGCCCAAGGCGGATCAAGTAAATGATAACATCATTCTTGTAATGTAGTATTGATCAATACAGGGCACAACGGGCTGATCACCCCCGTGTCCGTAAGTTATGACGGTTTACAGATGAAGTTCTACTAAACCTTTTCGAAAATAAAAACAATGTTCATAAAATGTCACTTAAACCTTATTTATAGCCAGTACGTAGTTTCAAAATTTGAAAGAGAGTTGTTATGTTATTAATATCGGTTCAGAATACTTCATAGGTATTGACTTATTGTAGATGGATATTATAAAGAAAACATTTAAATTTTTTCAACTTATATACATATAATACTTGCTGGGCACTCAAATGCTCATCCTTGCTTAATTTAAATGTTTTCAGATAAGTGTGAACAATCAGAAGGATCGGTCAAGAACAAGTGAAAAGGAAAGCAAACAGATTAGGTTTACGGTGTCATTTAGTAAAGGTTGCGTACTTGAGATTAAACTCTGATAAAGGTAAGATAAGTTCATAATTTATATTATTGTTATTATTATTAGTAATATTTCCGCTCATAGAAATGGTATCGTGAAGTACCGAGTTTGGGTTTCAAGTATCCGGGTTCGGGGACCTCACAACATGGTATCAGAGCCATAGGGTTAGAAACCTTAGGTGGGTTAGACCTTAGGCTATAACCTTAGAACAGAGGGAAACGTTGAAAATACAAATAACTCATATAGAGTTAGTTGGTTGGTATGATTCAAAGATGAATCTCGGCGAGTTGTTAGGCCACAGAGTTTCCTAACTCTGATAATAAAGTTAAACAGTAATGGTGAATAGATCGAGTCTAAAAGACTGGAAGTGCAGGGAAATGAGATCGTAAAACAAAACAATTAAGACATAGAATATAATTATAATGTATACGATGAGATCACCCCGTGATCTGATAAAATTATGACAGCCAGAAAGAATCAATCTTATGATTATAAAGTTTAAAGCAAGATTGTTGTGTTAATGGTACAGATTCCAGAAAGGATTGTGATTACAGATTAAATGAAATTCGAATGGAAAAAGGGGGTTAGGATTAGGTGGGGATTTCAATGATGACTCATGTCGGCAGCTGAGTTGTATGATTCCTTGTATGGGCGGGGAATTGTACTTGGTGTAAAAACTACTTAGTATCTGACACTGATAATCATTGAAATGTTTGTGTCGCGCTATTTGCTATATTCATGTTAAGAGGGTGATTCCTTTCTCATGTGTATAAAAAATAGATAGGTCATAGGTGGAGAACATAGGGATAAGTACGAGTTCTTAAAACTCATACTTATGTGACATTCTTGACTCATAGTTATATGAAATGTTTATGAATCCCTCAGTGAATGGAAGCCAAAGGTCTGACTAGGATAAATTTATAAACTCATATAACTGTGACAAGTTTATGGACTCATAAGTGTGGTTTGACGAACTGGGTATAGTTAATCTTTAATGAAGGCAAAAGAAATAGGTAATATTGGTATTAGCTGAATATGTATGTTTCTGTGTGGTATATGTGATAAGTATGTGTGTGTAATGATATGTTTTAAACTTTTGTGTTGGACAAAGTTGTAAATCCCAACTTTTGAGTCACGAAGGGATAACGAATGTTTAAAGCACAATGTGATATGGAATGTCAAATGTTATGAATATGAGTCTATATTGGATTAATGAAATAAGTTGGTATAAAGGTAGGAATTATTTATCTAAGCATTGGTTAATGCAGTTTTCAAAAGATAATATTTTGAATACATGATTATTTGAGTAGAAAATTTTGTGTGATATGTTAAGCGTTCATGATAAGGCTTAGTATGTAAGAATAATTTAAGAAAATACCGTCAAGACGAAAACGAAACCAAAGGATAGAAGAATCTGTCAACAAAGCTGGAGGACAACCAGACCCGACAAAGAAGTTTGCGATTATGGAGGATCAAGCTATGTAGAACAGAATATTAACTGCGAAAGATCAACTAGATAATTAAACGTCGAACGTTAAAGACTTTAGGGCGGTCCTATCGCCAGAATTCAAAGGTACAAATGACCCTGTAGAAGCCCAAACTTGGGTTAAGGAAATTAAAAAAAAAGGTGTTCGTGATAGTTAGGATAGCTGAGGGGCAAAAGACCTCTTTTGCCACCTAAATGATGAAGGGTGAGGGAAAATTTTTTGTAGAAAGCAAATTAGACGATGGCAGGAGCAGGTGTGGTAATATGAGATAGGTTTAAGACTTTATTTTTCAAAAATTATTTTTTCAGCTAGTATGTAGGCTAAAATGGAGGTAAAATTTCTAGAATTAAAGCAAGGTGATATGTCAGTAAAATTTAATGAATTGACTAGATTGGCTCCGCATCAAGTTGATACGGAGGCTAGAAAGGCACGAAGGTTGAGCTGGGATTACAACCCTAGCTCTATAACAAGGTGGAAGTGTTGCAGATTCCTACATCTGCAGCACTCATGTGGAAAGTGATTATTGTTAAGAAGGGGAGCGAGGACATGAGCCTCTACAACAAGGTAAGAAGGAACAAGAGTAAGGTTAAGGGAGCTGAGAAGGTAGGAATTAATAGTGGAAGTAAGTGTAGAAATGAAAAGAGGAAGGCGAAAAACTTTAGAAGCGTGCAGGTGAAGCAAGAAGGTGGGAAGAAGAAGCATGTGGTGTAATATGCAAAACGATGGAAAGAACCACTCTGGGAATGTTTGAAATGGAAGTTAATATGTTATAAGTGTGGGCAGAAGGGACATGTCACTTCCGACTGTCCCAATCCAAGAATGTATAGTAGGTGTTTCAAGTGTGGATCAGTGGAGCATAAGGTGGGAGACTGTTCAAGAAGGAGAATGGAGGTAAGGAATGCGAATACGGAAAAAAGCCAGCAGGACATTGGCGGCAACGGGACCTTACATCATGGGACCAACAACAATGAACGAATCAACAGAACCAATTGCAAGCGTCTTCAACATGACCGTTCAAGATATCGTGGCAGCCAGGGATGCAACTCCAGGTATTACTCGAACCAATATTATTTTGTTAAATATTGATTTCTTATATATAGTAAATTATTTTTATAAATTATTTTGAAGGAGGAATTTGAGTTCTTTTAGAAATTAAATTTCCGTTTAATCAGAAAGACAAGCTTTATGTGAATAGTTAAAGATCGATTCGATCAATCATGATCGAGATCTAATTGCAATGATTGTGTATGCTCTGAACCTTGGTATGTATAGGTTTTAAAAGGTGATTCCGGGGACGGAATCTTTATAAGGGAGGGTGAATGTGACAACCCGATATTTTCTAAATAAATAAAACTGAAATTTTGCGTATAATTTTTTTTTTATAAGGATGAGGATTTGTACAAGATAATATGTATATGTATTTATGTGGTAAATAAAAATATATTTATTACATGAATGTTTACAAATAATTTTATTTTAGAATTATTGATTATTATAAAGTATATTCTTATAATAATTAATTTTAAGATAAAAATATTTTTATTAATTATTTTCCATGAAATTATATGTTTATATTATTTAAATAATATATGAAATGATTTTGGAATAATTATAATAATTATTTTATTATATGAATTTTAGTACAGATTATTAAGTTAATTATTTTAACTTAATAAGGTTATTTATGTAAGATAAATCAGATATGGAATCCAAACCCTAATTTCGGGTTTTGATTAAGGAATGAGAATAATAATATTATATTGTTATTTTTTAGTGTTATAGATATGTATGGTTATGTGTGTAATGTTAATGTGTGGAACAGTTTTATTATATTACGACCAAACCTTAATAATATTTTACAAACCCTATTTCTGGTTCTGGAATAAGGAATGATTATAATATTATAATATTAATTATATTTTGATTTTTCAGTGCTATAAATGTGCCGTATGTACGTGTTGTTGATGATTGGTCAATTATGGTGTTTAATTTTAAAAACCCTAATGTTAATTGGTTAAACCCTAGTTTTCGGTGGAAAACCCTAATTTGAAAATAAATTATGAGTTAAGACTGTTATATGACGATGTTATATGATATATGTTATGTGTTATTTAATATTTTGCTAATTATAGAAAACCCTAACTTTAAATGTAAACCCTAATTATATTTGATTTTCTAATAATTAGAAACCCTAATCCGGAAACCTAAACCGGAGGTTTGATCAGTCAGAAATAGTGTTATTATGATTAATAACACGTGTGATAAACTTTAATTACTAATTAAGGTGAATCTAATTAGTAAATTAGAACCCTAATTTAATTTCTAGAAACCCTAATTGTATTTTTAGAAACCCTAATTATCGAAATTTTAAACCCTAATTGCTATAATTAGCAAAACTAATTGTGATTAAGGGTAATAAACCCTAATGTCCCTATATAATTTAATTATTAACTTAATATAATTCACAATTTAATTTTTTCAAAAGTTTTAGAAACAAAAATCAATTTATTTTTTTGTACAAACCCTAGTTGCTAAAAATAATTTATGCTAAGTGTTAAACCTTAGGGTTGAACCCTAAGGGTTAAACCCTAAGGATTTGTGCAAATGACAAGAAAGTAATTAATTGTATTTTAGAAATGACCAAAATGCCCTTGTGAGTGTTTTAGTAAGCTAACTTGCAAAGTTGGCAATATCTTTAGTTGTTCAACCACTATCTTGACTTGGGAACATTTTTACCTGCCAACTTAATCTCCATTTGACAGCCAACATCAGATCTTACATGAATCTAGCAATATATAAGAGATTTAGAGAGAGAAAAATCATAATAATTGCTCATTTTTATTGTTGCTCTCACCAACTCTCTCTCTAATCTAAACTTCTGAAATTTTTTTCTAGATCAGTCATATATTCAAGCCCCACTAACACACATCACAAATCAGTAGCCTAGAAATCAAGAATTTTCATTTAAAGGTAAAAACCCTAACCAAAATTTTGACCCTTGATCTTCTGTTAGATGTTGTGTTTTTGTGTTAGAATATGTTGTTTATGTTGTCTAATGATGATCTGGGTTGCTAGATGTTAGATCCATAACATCTAGATGCTCGGATTTGAAGATCTACAAATTCTGGAAAATATTTTTTTGTTGTCTGACATCAAATGTCAGGGGCTGTAGATTGTTGTGTATTTATTGTTTTTGTTGTTTAAGTGTTTACATTTGTAGTCTTGTATGTGATCTTTTATCTGGTACAAGAATCAAAGTTGGATCAGTTATTGATTGGAAGTTATGATCGGTCAAAACCCGTTGACCGGGCATGACCGGTCAAAATCTGGGTAAGCCCAGAACCTAAAAATCATGTCTGACAGCTTTTTGAACAGCTCAGATCTGACTGATTTGATTTTGTTTATTGGTGTTTTTGTAATCAATGAATAGCTTGACATATGTACTTTAAGTGTATAGCTTTAGATCATGTTAATAATCAACAGGATGAGTGTGATTTTCGGTCAAAGTAGGCCGATCGGCCATGATTTCACTTTCTGGGAAAAACCCAGAAATTTTAGAAGCAAGCTTCTGACATGGTTTGACATGCTATTAACTGTTGAATTTGTTGATGTTTTATATTAGATCTCTTTAGTTACATGTGATTTACAACCTAGAACCTTTAGATCACAAAAATGTTACACGATTCGAATGTAGTGATGGTTCAAACTGAGCCCCATGATCTGTTCTTCATTTCTAGGTTTCCAGAAATGAAGAACAGCCTCTAACAGCCATTTTAATGGCTTAGATATTTCATTTAGTGCACGATATAAGCATATTTGTTGTTGGATCTTGTAGTTTTACAGTTTCTCTACATGATCTGACCAAAATCAAGTCCAAAAACGCATCACACACGAAATTACACTCGGTCAAACCACCCCCCTAGCACACTGTCAAGATTTTCTGGAAATCCTCAAGAACACCTATAGCGACAGAAAGTGTCGCTATAGCCCTTTAGGGACAGTTTTAATTATAATTTCTGGAAATTAATAAAAAAAAATTGATAAAAATGGTTTTTAATTATGAAAAATACATAATAAATTATGAAAAATTATTTTAAAGTCTGAAAAATAGTTTTTAACTATTTTGGGTATATTTCGAAAATATTTAATATTTTTGGAATATAAATGATATTTATTTATTTAATTACAATGTTAGATAAATTATTTAAAAATGGTTTTAATTCATGAAAAATCATGAAAAATTATATTATTGTGTTAGAAAATAATTTTGAGTTATTTTTGATAATTTTTAATATTTTGTGATAATTTTCATTAATAAATTAATATTAATGATAGTTAAGTTATTTATTAAATGAATTAAATAGATGAATTAAAAATGATTTTTTTATATTAAAAAATTATTTTAAATAATAATAAGGTATTTAAAAATATTTTAAGTTATAAAATATAACTTTTAATATTTAATGGTTAATTTCATTAATTAATGATTATTAATGATATTAAAGTTATTTAATAATTATATTAAATAAATAGTTTAAAAATGGTTTTATTTATTTAAAAATCATTTAAAAAGGGATATAAATGAATTAAAAATATTTTAAGTTATAATTAATGACTTTTAAATTTTTGATAATAGTTCATTAATATTTAAATATTAATGGTAATTGTTTAATAATGATTTTATATGTTTTAAAAATCATTTAAGGGTAATATAAGTACTTTAAAAATATTTTGAGTTATTATAAATAACTTTAATATTTTGGCAATGGTTTCATTAATAGCTTAATATTAATTAAATATTAATAATAATAGAATTGTTTGATATTTAAATCATTTAATAATGATTCTGATATTTCAAAAATTATGGTAAATGGTAATAATTATTTTATAATTATTATAAGGTCATGAAAAATAGTGCGACTGTTATTCAATTAGTCTAAATGGATATTTGTCAACTGTTTAGAGTCTTAGACTCGATTTTTACTCGATAAAGATGTCGGTAGACCGACATATTTCAGAAATTGATCTGAACTTAGATAATGTGATTAGTTAACTGTTTATTTGTGATTTAATGGTTATTAAGGTTGTGTGACAATGTGATTAGGAATGTGTTGATGTTTATTTGTGATGCCATGATTGTTGAACATGTGTGATAAGATGATTAGGTTATGTGCTGACTACGAAATGCAGTACTATGTGTTACGGTATACTTTTCTAATCGAACGATTGATTTGATTAATGATAGGTCGTGATAAAAAGATAGAACTAAGTTGAGAATTGTAAGCAGCGCATCAGGCAAGTATCCTAACTTTGCATTTTCTATATGCAATGTACAGAAGTGAGAAGTTCAGAATTATTATTATTAATATACAGATTGTTAAACCTATATTATATACACCCTTTGATTATCAACATGTTAGTATATGATAATTCAGATATATATTCTGTTCGTTAATTTCTAGAAATGATTATACAAGTTCCCCCACTTGGATAATCATTGTAATTAATCACATGTTGATACACCTTTGTTATACATATATGTTGAATTATAGATTATTGTTGGATAAAATAAAACCTTTTGTCTGGAACCCTGACAAATATGAACATCCCGTTCACGGGAAAAGTTTTATGCGCCCAAGGCGGATCAAGTAAATGATAACATCATTCTTGTAATGTAGTATTGATCAATACAGGGCACAACGGGCTGATCACCCCCGTGTCCGTAAGTTATGACGGTTTGCAGATGAAGTTCTGCTAAACCTTTTCGAAAATAAAAATAATGTTCATAAAATGTCACTTAAACCTTATTTATAGCCAGTACGTAGTTTCAAAATTTGAAAGAGAGTTGTTATGTTATTAATATCGGTTCAGAATACTTCATAGCTATTGACATGTTGTAGATGGATATTATAAAGAAAACATTTAAATTCTTTCAACTTATATACATATAATACTTGTTGGGCACTCAAATGCTCATCCTTGCTTAATTTAAATGTTTTCAGATAAGTGTGAACAATCAGAAGGATCGGTCAAGAACAAGTGAAAAGGAAAGCAAACAGATTAGGTTTACGGTGTCATTTAGTAAAGGTTGCGTACTTGGGATTAAACTCTGATAAAGGTAAGATAAGTTCATAATTTATATTATTTTTATTATTATTAGTAATATTTCCGCTCATAGAAATGGTATCGTGAAGTACCGAGTTCGGGTTTCAAGTATCCGGGTTCGGGGACCTCACAATTGTTTTGCTCACTCTTGCTTAAATATTATTATTACAGCTAAAGTTGAGAAGGTAGATGAACCTACAACTAGCAAAGGAAAGGGGAAAATGTATAAGTGATGAAGACTTAATTTTGATTATTGCTATGATGTTAGACTTTTAGTTTGATGATAGACATATAATTATTGATGTGATGTAATGATTCTATTTCCGCACTTATGTGATGTTAAGGTTAGACAACCTGGGAGGTTTTTGGATTAAATGATGTAACCCTATTTAAAAGGAGGATTTATGATTTAATTTTATTATATTTGGGTAGATAGATATGAATGATTAAAAAGTGAACACCAAATCTTGTGGGAATAAAGTACCTAGATTTGGGGGTGTCATAGGTTGGTATCAAAGCCGTTAGGTTATGAACCTTAGGTGGGGGAAACGCCTTAGGAAGTGACCTTTGAAAAGATAGCGGTGATAAACACTTATCGAGTTTTAAGGAAGAAATAATAAAACACTTATGTGCTTATGTGATTGCAACTTATGTGCTTGTGAGTGTTGAGTAGTAATGATTAATAATTATAAATTTAAAATTTGGATGACAGGATGGTTAATGTAGGAGGATCCAGTCAGGTTAGAGAGGAAGGATCCCAGATGCCTAGAGAGGAGGAACCTCGAGATATTTAGGTGGTGTGGGAACAACTACTGCCACGGGAAGAAACTCCGTTGGTCATAGTAGTTGAGCAGGAGAGAATACCTGATGAGGAAGATGAGATAGAGACGGACGAGGAGGACCCTGTTGAGCTGCCACAGTCGAAAGAGGAGGACAAGGAGGAAGAAGAGATTCCACTTAATTTGATGGCTGCCCGTATGTACGATGAGGTGTATGATCGTAATGTGAAACTTCAAGATAAAGTCGAGGAGTTGCAAGAGATAGTAGCTGAACAATAGACCTCGATGGCACAGAAGGATGACGAGATCCAGGATCGAGAGGAACGTCTGAATAACGTTGAAGAGAAGCTTGTTCACACTGAAGAAGAGAACGAGCGTAGGATAGCAGAGATTGCAGAGTTGAAGAACAAGTTGAAAGAGGAATCTACTAAGAGGGAAAGAGCTGAAGATGAGTACAATGAAGTTTATCAACGAGCCGGAATAGCAGAGAGAGACGCACAAGCAAAGAGAATGAAGATGGACGAAATGAATAACGTATTCAACACCGTGATCAATCGAGCTCAGGATCGGGTCATGAGTTATCAAATTCAGTTCGAGACACTACCATCATACGTATTAGATCGCCGAACAATGTTCCGAATTATAGAGGAGGAGCGTCGTAAGGCTACACAGCATCTTAGTAGGACATCATAGGGAATGTACTTGATATGTAACTATTATGTGATTGATGAGTAAATAAGATGTTAACCTCTGGAATGATCCAAGCAATGGGATGTGATGATGATGAAGTAATCCTGCAACTTTTGTAGTTCAAGGAGGTAATGTAAATAGCAGTGATGCTATTATTTTGATGTTTTTAAAAGATTATGAATGAATAAAAGTAATTATTTTATTCAAAGTGTTATGTGTTATGTGGAAATAATTTTTTTTTGTGTAAATTAAGTAGAAATACTTAAAGAAATGGAGTAATAGTCTAATAATAGTCTAATGAGTGTATTTTTAACAGAAAATGCCTCCAAGACGTCAACCATCTCGACAGAGAACCACTGAAGGGACTAATAACAATAATGCTGAAGATAATCCAGTTCAGCAATTCGTAACATTACTAACATGAGCATTGCAGAATCAACCTCAGAATCAAGGAACAAATTTTAAGGATTTCAAGGCGGTTGGACCACCAAAATTCCATGAGCCCATGAATCCAGTTGAGGCTCAGACCTGGGTCATGGAGATAAAGAAAGTGTTCGATGTTGCGAGAGTGGGGGAGGATCAAAAGACTGCTTTTGCAACATTTATGTTGAAAGCAGAGGCTAGTTATTGGTGGTAGACCAATAAAACCCGAGGAGGTCAAGGGATTATGACTTTGGAAAGGTTTAAGGAGATATTCTTTGAGACCTATTTCCCAGAAAGTTCGAAGAGTCAGCTAGAAGTACAGTTTTTAGAACTGAAGCAGGGAACGATGTCGGTGTCTGAATATGCCACAATATTCAATGAGTTGGCAAGGTTTGCGCCATATCAAGTCAGCACAGACGAATGCAAGGCGAAGAGGTTTAAGCAGGGACTGAAGCCCTGGTTGTACAATCGAGTCACCATGTTCCAGCTAAAGACTTTTGCAGCAGTGATGGAGAAGGCAATTCTCGCTGAGAGTGGAGGCGAGGCAGTAACCAAACACAATCAAGAGTAGAGAAAGAAGAAGAATAAAGGTAAAGTTAGGAATGGTGGAGGTAGTTACGGTGGAAATGGCAACAACGATTTACAGAGAAAGTTGAATGTAAATGTGGGTTCAGGAAACCAGCAGGGTAATCAGCAAAATAAGAAGTTCGAAGCATGTGCTACGTGTGGAAAGTTTCACAAAGGTGTGTGCTTGATGGTAAAATGAGTATGCTTCAATTGTGGCCAAGAGGGTCACATCGCCCCAAATTGCAATCAACCTAAGAAGAGCATTTGCTTCATGTGTGGGTCCAAGGATAACTTTGCTCGTGAATGCCCTAAGAAGAGATCTGGTGAGACAGATGGAAGCAAGGGAAATGCTAGTAGAGGTGCGCTGACTATTGCTGGGCCAACATCAACAAATAAGCCCGCAGCCAAAACCTTCAACATAACGGTGCAAGACGCGGTGCAATCAAAAGATGTCGTGTCAGGTCCCAATCAATGATATAAATGCATATGTATTATTTGATTCGGGTGCTAGTTGCTCATTTATATCTGATGAATTTGCTAAGAGGTTAGAAATACCTAGTAAAGAGTTGAATTTCCCTTTAAACATAGAAATTGTGAATAGGGAAATGATTTCTGTTAGGTTCGTATACAAGAATTTTAAGGTGAACATTTCCATGGAAGTAGATTTAATCCTGATAAAACTTAGAGAGTTTGACGTGATATTGGGAATGGATTGGTTATTCAATTGTGGAACAATAATTGATTGCCAAAAGAAGTGTATAAACCTTATGACTCCGTCAAAGGTAGTTTTTTATGGTAGCAAATTGCCTAGACAAATGAGATGTTTGACGATAATGCAGGCCAAGAAGTTGTTGAGACAGGGCTGTGTAGGGTATTTAGCTTACATAGTCGATACTCAAAAGAAGGAGGGTGTGAAATTGGAATAAATACCAGTGGTTAGGAAATTCGTGGATGTGTTTTCGGAAGATTTACCAGGACTTCCGCCTGACCGAGAGATTAAATTTGTGATCGACTTAGCGCCAGGAACCGCTCCAATATCGAAGGCCCAGTACAGAATGGCTCCTGTCGAAATGAAGGAACTGATGGTACAACTGCAAGAACTATTAAATAATAAGTATATTCAGCCTAGCGTATCACCGTGGGGAGCGCTAGTGTTGTTCGTGAAGAAGAAGGATGGGTCAATGCGTCTTTGCATTGATTATAGAGAATTAAACAAAGTCACTATTAAAAATAAATATCCATTGCCAAGAATAGATGACTTTTTTAATCAATTGAAGGATGCTAGATATTTCTTAAAAATAGATTTGAGAAGTGGGTATCACCAACTGAAAGTGAGAAAAGAAGATGTACCGAATACGGCATTTCGAACTCGCTATGGACATTACGAATCCAAGCGTTCATGGATTTGATGAACAGGGTGTTTAAACCATTCTTAGACGAGTTTGTGGTGGTATTCATTGATGATATTCTGGTGTACTCCAAGTCTCAAGAAGAACACGCAGAACACTTACGTCAAACGTTGGAGACGTTAAGAAATGAAAAGTTATACGCAAAATTCTCTAAATATGAATTTTGCCTGGAACGTGTATAATTTCTTGGGCACGTAATTGATAAGGATGTGATTTCTGTAGATCTATCAAAAGTTGAAGCTGTGATAAATTGGGAACAACCAAGAACTCCATCAGAAGTGAGAATTTTCTTGGGATTGGCAGGTTATTATAGACGATTTATTCAAGATTTTTCCAAGATTGCTACTCCGTTGACAAATTTGATGAGAAAATCTGTAAAATTTGTTTGGACGGAGAAGTGTGAAGAAAGTTTTCAAGAAGTGAAAAAGAAGTTAAGTGTGGCACATGTGTTGTCGTTACCAGATAATACAGGAAATTTTGTGGTGTATAGTGACGCTTCACACAAAAGATTGGGTTGTGTCCTTATGCAGAACGACAAAGTCATTGCGTATGCATCAAGGCAATTAAAAGATTACGAGAAAGGATATCCAACTCATGATTTAGAGTTGGCGGCAGTAGTATTTTCTCTGAAGATATGGAGGCACTATCTCTATAGCAAGAAGTGTGAAATATACACAGACCATAAGAATCTGAAGTATATTTTCAAATAGAAGGACTTGAATATGTGGCAAAGGAGATGGATGGAATTGATAAAGGATTATGATTATGAGATCTTTTATCATCCGGGCAAAGCTAATATAGTTACGGATGCCTTGAGTAGGAATGGTAGAGAAAAGTTGATGTTGTTAACCAATAAGGAGGAGCTAATTTCAGCAATGGCAAGGCTAGAAATGGAAGTTAATTTTCCAAAATAAGCTAATGAAAGATTGTACCAGATGGAAGCTAGTCCAAATATGGTGGACAGGGCGAAGAGCGCTCAACAACAAAATGAAGAATGCAAAAAAATAATGGAAAGCATGGTCGAGGGTAAAGAAGTGAAGTATAAAGTTGACACGGAAGGGATGCTAAGATTCGAAGGATGAATTTGGGTTCCAGTAGTATAAGATATTAAAGAAGAAATCTTGGCAGAAGCTCATAGCTCAAGATATTCGATTCATCCGGGAAGTACAAAGATGTATCAAGATTTACAGCGACATTTTTGGTGGCCAAATATGAAAAGAGACGTTGTAAAATGCGTTGCAAAGTACTTGACATGTCAGAGAGTGAAGGCAGAACATCAAAGGCCAAGCGAATTACTCCAACCGTTAGAGATACCGGAATGGAAATGAGAGTATATCACAATAGATTTTGTGGTAGGTCTTCCAATGACTCAGAAAGGATACGATGCGATATAGGTGATAGTGGACAGATTTACAAAATCTGCACACTTTTTGCCAATAAAGATTAGATTTAATCTTGATCATCTAGCAAATCTATATGTTAAAAAGATCGTCTCAAGGCATGGAGTTCCAGTGTCAATTGTATCAGATAGAGATCCGAGATTCACATCAAACTTCTGGAAGAGACTACAAGAATGCATGGGAACGCAACTGAAGATGAGCACAACATATCATCCGCAAACTGATGGGTAAAGCGAACGAATAATTCAGACGCTAGAAGATATGCTTAGAGCGTGCATCATGGATTTCAAAGGAAACTGGGATGATCATCTACCGTTGGTGGAATTTGCATACAATAACAGTTACCATGCAAGCATTGGTATGCCGCCATATGAGGTATTATACGGTAGGAAATGCAGAACTCCAGTATACTGGGATGAAGTTGGAGAACGTCAACTGTTAGTTCCCAGTAGGCACAATATAGATCTAGAAGGGGGGTGAATAGATCCTTTGAATTTCAAATACTTTTTTTCTCGTTTATTTTGTATTGCTTATTAAGTAGCATATGACAAACATAAGAATCTTTTCAAGCACAGCGAAATAAGTAAAAGATCCCCTTCATTGATATATTCATAATCAATCATACATTGTTCGTACAGTTAATTTAGTAGTAAGCAGTTAACACATACATATAAGTTATAACAGTTAATGTACATAAAGTAAAAGACATAAAGTAAAAGACACAAGGGGTTTTAAGTGATTTAGAGACTCAAGCTCCTAATCCACTCTTCTACTTTCAACTAGCAGGATTTCCACTAAGGAAGGGCAGCACCCTGAATCACTAAGATTCCTTTAAGGCCAGCAGCCATGGGACTTCAGTTCACTAAGAACTCTTTAAGGCCAGCAGCCTTGGAACTTCTCTAGTTCCCTAGGAACTCTTCAAGCTCAGTAGGCTTGGAACTTCATTTAGTCCCTCCGGACAAGCGCCCCTCAGGCCCTGGCTTCTTGTTGTTGAGTTGTTTGTTTATTTGTTATAGTTGGTGCTGAGCTGTTAAAATATCTTTAAGCTCTGAACATCTTATATACTTAGAATCTTGGCGTGATCTTCCTTGAAGTGCAGTTGAGTGTTGCATGATGCTCAGCTTCTTCAGTTACTCAACCACTTCTGATGATCCCTTGATGAACTGCCTTGAAGATCATTCTTCTTGATACTTGATGGCTGCACATGATGGGTTTCTAAGATGACTGTAAACTCTTCTATTAGGTACTTAAAAACTTTCCCATGCTTGACACCATGATGGTGTTGGTGATCTTCTTTCTTGATACTTGATGCCTTCTCATGATGGACTTACTAAGATAACTGTAGGCTCTTCTCTCTGGTACTTAGAGTCTTCCCATGATGGAAATCAAGATGACATGATGCTCTTCTTTCTCTCGGCAATTCAGAACACTCTTTTTGTAGTAGAACTCTCACTTCTACTTCTTTCTTTGTCTGTCTCTAAGTGTTCTTAGTAGATTGTAGAGTGAGCCTTCGGACCTTCATTAGTCAATCATTATTTTACATTGGTTAGATCAGTCCACCATTTTTCTAAACTCAGCAACTCCAGCAACCTTTGATCTTTAAGCTCTAACTGATTTATATTCCTTCCAAATCTTCTCGTTGGAAAGTAGCCGTTGAAAGATCTTAAAATTGCTTCACAGATCTCGAGTTGTTTGGTGTAGACTGCAGATGTGACATGTCAACTTTTTTTGACTTTCTGACACTGCAGTCTACTATTTCACCTACCCCGAAAGATATGTTACTTTAATGTCTTGGGCAGGTTGACGACTTTATTTCCTCCTTCTGATTTCTTGATCAGAGGTTGTCCTTTTGCATCGATGCTCTCAATAAGCTCTTGTATGAATACCATCCTTCAGATTGAACCGTTGTCAATGCTTCAATCTTCGAATGACCGAAATCTACGATTCTGATGTGTTCTTTCTTGGACCTGATCGTAGTGTCTTGTTGACTTGCTCATTTGACATGTAGAGATAACACTACGATTTTTGAAGAATGTTCATTAAATCTTCAATGTAGACCAACTCTTCCTTCTTTTATGCAATGCTTCCATACTTCTTATTTGCTTCAACTGCTCTCAGATACTTATGGCTTGACTCCTTTCTCTGGCCCCTTCTGAATAACAAGACACTTCAGATTTGTGGCATGTCTAGCTCGCTTTCTCCTTGTGATCTCTCATTCACTTATCATCAATGGACTGTCCCAATGCTTAATCACTTTAGCCTTGTTCTTCAGAAGCTGACCAATATCTCTGTGTACACTCTATCAATTCTTTCTTTGTTTAGCAAATACTACGATCCTGGTTACTTCCAAGATCGTTGTCATCTTACCACTTGACAGCTACTGCACCTGCTGACTTTCCTTAGTCAGCTGCTGAAGTCTTCTTATGATCATCTTATGGAAGACTTCATCTCGAATGGCTTCACAACTCAATCTAAATGCTGATTGGGTTGATGCTTCGATCTTTTATTAGCTTTCATGCCATTCGTTGAGTGCTCTCTAGTTTTCTTTAAGTGGGATGTATCTTTGTAGTATCAGCTAGTGGCTTTATTCCTTTAGATATTCTGGGAGTGCTCATTTGTTGAGAATCGTATTAGCATTACGATTCTGCCTTGATGTTGTGAGCACATCTATTGAAGTCTTAGTTCTACACTCTACGATTCAGCTTCGACTGTGCAGACACTACGACTCTGAGATCAGATCTTGACACACTATGATTTCTGTCGTTGTGCTTGTTGTTTTCATCTGATCTTGCTCAACTACGATCTCTGCCTCTAATATGATCATTAGATTCTATGACTTTGAGTGTAGTCTACGATTGCTCGGTCGGCTCATAGGCAGGCTGTCTCTACAATTCTGAACATGACTTCCTCATTAGACTACGGCTCCGAGGAAGTGCTACTCTACAAACTACGATTCTTCCTCGTCTCTCCTGGCAGTCTATGAACTCCAAGATCTATTATCTTGCTGACTACGATTCTGCCTTGATAACTCTCGAGTTTTCCTTGACTCACCTGGCAGACTACAATTTCTGGTGCAGTGCTCGACGATCAAACAAGCCTATCTATTACATCACAAGATCAACCTAACATGCTTGATCTTTCTATATTTATAGTCCTTGTACATCATTTCTTTTTAAGGACTTTACAAAGCTATTTTTCTTATGTAGAATCAACCTAAGATATTTGATCAATTCATTCTAAGTCCTTGTACATGTGTTTCTATTATCTATCAAAGGACTTTAAAACTTTTCTTAATTCAAGCATACTTGCATATTCATATATATATATATATATATATGTATATGTGTATATATATATATATATATATATATATATATATATATATATGTATCGTAATCAAATCATATATAAATAGGAATATCATTCACATTTTATTCCTGACATCAATTGCTAGGACCAGAACTGGTACAATAGACCGCTGAAATTATCAAACTCATCAGAGCAATATTGGTAGCTGCTCAAGATCGATAGAAAAAGTATGCTGATCAGCACAGGCAGAATCATGAATTTGAAGCAGGAAATTTTCTGTTCCTGAAAGTTTCTCCTTGGAAGGGGAAAATTCATTTCGGCAAGAAAGGAAAGCTAAGCCCAAGGTTTATCAGACCTTTTGAGATTTTATGCAGAGTGGGAAAAGTAGCTTATGATGTAGCTTTACCTCCAGAATTAGAACATGTGCATAACGTTTTTCATGTGTCGATGTTGCGACCGTATAAACCCGATTACAAGCATGTGATCAAGTATGAACCATTGCAGTTCAGTAAAGATTTGTTTTATGAAGAGATTCCTATCCAAATAGTAGACAGGAAAGAACAAGTGCTCAGGAATAAAGTGATACCTTCTGTGAAGGTGATATGGAAGAACCATAATGTCGAAGAGGCTACGTGGGAACTCGAAGCTGAAATGATGAAGAATTATCCTGAGTTATTTGTTTAATCTATGTCTTAGATTCTGGGGACAGAATCTTTGTATGGAGGGTAGAATGTGATGATTTGATTGTTTGAATTGTGATTCTGGGACAAAATTCTTGTAAGGAGGGAATGATGTAACAATCGGGAATTTCAAATTGTAATTTTAAATATTTATTGAATTATATAAATATTTATCTGAGGTGTTTATTGTTGAATAAATATTTTGTTGATGTGATGGTTGTTAGTAAATATTTATGAATATAAATTTATTAGATAATATTCTGAATTAAATTAATTTATAATTTAGAGAGTTGTAATATGACAAGATGTGTTATATTGTTGATTAATAATTTAAAATGGTATGTTAAATTATTAAATAAAATTATAATGAAATTATAATTTTGTGTTATTTGTTTAAATGGTATATTTATTTAAAATATAATGTGTATAATTAAATTATTTGATTAATGCTGGGTATAGAAATCCAAATAAATAGAATGTGACTAAAAATGATAAAACTAAATTGTTTATAAAAAAAATAAATTAAAGGAGTTTAAATTTGGAGATTTGCCAAACAAGGCTTAGATATATTAAGCCTTTAAATTTTAAAAGGGTTTTGCCAAACAAAGCCTTATGGCTTTTGGATTTTTAATTTTTAAATTTAAATAAAATAAATTAAAATAAATTAAATAATAAATATAATATATTTATAACCTAAGCATTATAACTGATATTGTGTTTAGTAGCGTATTAAGATTTAGCAGTTTTATTTTTACGCTTGGCCATATCAGTTTTCTTTACGCATACTTGGCTAAGTCTGAGAGTTCAGAGAATTGAGAATTGAGAGAAATTGAGAGAAAACCTAAGGATTACCAAGTAGTTTTAGTAGTTTAGCAAAGATTGTCTATAAGCAATTTGAAGGTATATACTATAACCTTATTATACATATATGGGTTTCACGGCAAGATTCTATATACTCTGTGAATTCAAATTGTTGATATAAATAACTGATAATTGTGAGTATATGTGTTTATGATGCTAGAGTTTATGTTTAAACAAGGAAATTACATGCTAATTTTGGACAAAAGTAGGAAAAATTAATGACAGTGTATGCTTGTATGAATATTTTCTCATATGGCTTATGAAGTACCAATTTTGATGGTCAATTCGTATGTTAAACTGTAAATTATGGGTGGTTTATGCTAGTTCATTAAGAAACGAAGATAATGTAATTTGAACGAAGCAATTTGGACAAGAATTGTGTGTACAATGTTGATTTTCGTAAAGGATATAATTTTTTTTGAGTTTTTATATGAAAACATGAAATTTGAGAAATTAAACTAGTTTTAGTTGATGTTAAGTTGTTCTAATTGGTTGAATATGTTAGCAAACATATTTGTAATAGTTCTATAGCAATTATTTGTGTTAAATTCACTATTTGGAGGGTTAAATTCGTGTTAGTTGGCTTAAGAATACTGTCATAGACATGTTCTACAAAACTGGAACTGGTGCGTAGCGCGGACGTGCAACCCCTTAGCGCGGGCGCGCAGTAGCTGCGTGGGCGCGCTGTAATTTAGTGTAATACTGGCGCGGCCGCGCCAGTAGTCAATCACAGATAGTGAAGTCTGCTACTTCTGTAGACTTTAGACATCCAATGTAACCTAGCTTAATGTTATGATCCATGTAACAACAAGGTTAAAACAGAGTCTTGCTATGTGTGATTAGTAAATTCAAAATTATAAAAATAATTAGTAAGTTATGAACGCGTTATACATAATGAATGTTAGACAAGTGTTGTGAAGTCAACACTTGGAATTTCTGAAATGTGAATGGTAATGTAGGACTTGTACTAAAATAACAAGTTCAGCTAGAAATGCGTGTTATGTTAAAAAGTGAATATTTATATGTGTGAGATCCCGAATTTTATGAAATGAAAGTATTCAATTTTCTTATAATTATTCTATTTGGTAAATAGTTATATTGATAAAAGTTTAAAGTTAAGGGTGATATTTAAAAATTTTGCAAAGTAAGCAAGTTGTTATAAAATATTCGTTGTGTTGGGAAATATTCGATTGGTCGGGGAATATTCGTTTTAACAGGGAATATTCGTACGACGGCACAATCATTGGTGAACCCCACAACGGACGTATTGTCGTAGTTAGAAAACGACAGAAATATCTTTTTATAAAAATAACGGGGAAAGTGTTATCGTTAAAAACTGTTGAACTACTTAGTAATAAAAGTACAGTAATACGCGTGGTTGCATAGTAGCATACGGTATTGATTATTGATGCTTACGTAAGAAGTCACTCAATTATACTCAATTATTGCTACAGTAATTGCTGCATCATATCTCTCATAATATTGATTCAATTATTGTCATAGTATCATCTGTATAATATGTTATATTATTAAATCAATAATTGAGACGACAAAGTTATTCATATTATTATTTGCAATATTGACAATGTCTAGAAGTTCTGTCAAGGAGAAGTTTGGTCACCTAATTGCGCGCCAATAAGGAGAAATCCTTATCGAAAAGCCCCCTCTTTCCTGGGAACGATCTGGTTATTAAATATTGTGAATTATAATATTAATGATGAATAAATTCGTGTTGATTAAAGATAATTTTGATAGTTCTATTGTGTTAGAATTATTAGTGTTACTGAAAATCGATATTTATTTCGATAACAATTAATGTCTAGAGGTTATATTGACCAATCGGGTAATTAACGGGAAAAATGAGAAATTAATTGCTATTGATTCACATGATTATAACTATTTGTTCACATATGTGTACTATTGATTCACATTTATTTACTATTAGGGGAGTTGGTGCAAGATTGATAATACTTGCATGACTAAGTTAAAAATGGAGGTATAGATGGAGGTATTATACTGTAATTCGTATTTTCACATGTCTAGAACTATTGAGTCACATGATTTACTATTGATTCACATGATTTACTATTAGGGGAGGTGGTGCAAGTTTGATAATACTTGCAGGATTAAATTAATAATGTAGGAAAAGAGGAAGGTATTATACTGTAATATTTTGAGCCCCAAAATGTGCAATTATGGAAACTATATATTCCTATAAATAGAAGCTCATTCCTTCATTATTTTTCAACAATTCACTAAAGCTATATAGAAATTATTATAGAGAGAAATTATAGAGAGAAAGAAGAAGAGAAGTCTGCTACCTCACTATTCCGGTATCCAGTTTTCTTCTGAGGTAAGGAATATTATTATTATAGTAAGGGGTATTATTCTTTCGTATTCATGAAGAGAGTTATTTTCTTTCAATACTCGTAAGGGTATTACGCATGACCTGGTTCCATTATTTATTATTCTGTTGGAATAACCTGTCTGTGCAGTCTATCGCATACCTGGTGAATTCTGTTGTTATTCTATTCTTTATTATTCTGTTGGAATATCCTGTCTGTGCGGATTACGCATGACCTGGTTCCTTTCTTTATTATTCTGTTGGAATATTCGATCGGTGCGGATTACACATGACCTGGTTCCATTCTTTATTATTCTGTTGGAATAATCTATCTATGCGGTCTATCGCATGCCTGGTGAATCCTTCTGTTATTCCATCCTTTATTATTCAGTTGGAATAACTTGTCTATGTGGATTACCACATGCATGGTGAATGATCCTTTGTATTAATTCCTTATTAAATTGTGGAAATAATCTGTCTATATGGATTATCACGTGGAGGGCGAAAATCTATTTGAAGTTTCATATATTCTATTATACTCAGTTGGTTAAATTTTTGGCTTCTATACTCCATGAAATTAGTAGAATATCCTAGATATTTACGCTTCATCTAGTATCTTTTCATGGAAATATTCTTCTAAGCATTTTTGAATTTTACTCTACAAAGTAGTATCATGTTGACAATTTGAACATTATTGATTTCAAGATAAATCAACTTATAAATCTTTAAAATTTATTCTTGAACTTGTTTTATTGAATTATTATGTCATTGTCATCATCCTCATGCTTATATTGTGATGAAAGTCATCTTTGGCTTACGTGCATAGATGGACTTGGTATGATTATGTCCAGGAATTATTCGGTATAATCATGACCTGTAATGTTATAAATGATGTGGTAAAAGTCCTCAGTGGCCTGTAGTGCATTGATGGACAGTTTTTGGTATGATTATGACAAGGGATTATTCGATATAGTCATGACCATTGATGATTTAATGAATATCCTTGGCCTGTAGTGCAGGGATGACTCGATGATGTGGTTTATTTATTAAGCTGAGTCTCAATGATAAAAATTGATGAAAACATTTTAAATCATAGAAGATAGTAGATATTATGCTCTACTTGACTCTTCTAATAGATTACTTGTTCAGCTGCAGTTAAACTTGATGTCTATTGTATTTTATTAGTTTAACATTGTTGAAGGCTAATGATAATTTATTTTGCATTATCTTAGTCATAATATTTCTTATTGGGCTAGTTGAGCTCACCCTTTCTTTCACTGTTCTCTTCAGAAAATGAGAATATAGCTGGGACGAGTCGAGGAATGGAGTGACGGTCCAGATGATAGCATTAGTAGTCCTCAATATTCTGTTAAATAGTGTGATAATAAATGTAATGAGGACTCCTTTGAGTGTGGATATTGTCTAGATGACAGTATTTTTATTAAAATTCTCTTTTTATGTTTTGTCGTATTTTACACAACAGTTGTATTATTAAGTTGTATTTGAATTTTTTACCATGTATTTGGCGACTCAAGATGGGTGATGTATTCCTGTTTTGGGGGCGTCACAGTTGGTATCAAAGCTTAAGGATATGATCCCTGGCTGAGATGTGAGACAAGAACTAGGAGGGGAGAGACAGGGAATTTCTTCGCTAGTATGACCTACCTAAGTTTATTTGGTATTTAATTGGTCGATCAGAGTATAAGGATAATATTCGATATGTCAATTAATCCTTGTTTTGTGACAGTGTTTGAAAATGGCATCTGAAAATGTTGATATCACCAATGAAGCACATGAGACCGTTGAGTCACCAATGATCAATACCCAGGATAATGTGCAACAGGAAGACAATAATCCTCAGGTAAATAACAACACTGATCAAATGATGAATGATGGGATGTTCAAAGGCTTTATGTAATTCATGTAACATCAGGTAAGTGAGACTCCTGTTCAAAAATATAGGTGGAAATAATGGCAACCCACGGACGGTCACTGCTAAGCAGTTCAAGGAGCTGGGACCACCGGAGTTTTTTTGGGAAAGACAGAACTACTAAAGGCAGAGACGTGGTTAAACCAGATCACCAAGATATTTGATGCCTTGGGATGCTCCGAGGAGCAAAAGGTTCCCTTTGCCACCTTTATGTTGCATGAAGAGGCAGATTACTGGTGGGAATCTGTAAAACATACCCTGCCTGACGCACTCAAGATGTCTTGGGAGAAGTTCCAAGAGCTATTCAATGACAAGTACTTTCCCGAAAGTATTCGTCACATGAAGGAGGTGGAGTTTATAAAGTTGGAGCAAAAGAATATGACCGTGTCGCAATACGAGGCTAAATTTGCGGAGTTATCCCGATTTGCATCCCATTTGGTCGATAATGAGGAGCGAATGACGCGAATGTTTCTAAGAGGATTGAAACCCGATATACGTCAATACCTTATTTCTCACAAACTTTTTTTATATTCAGATGTTGTGAATAGGGCTCAGTTATTGGAGCGCGATAATGAGTTAGCACAACCAAAAGGCAATGACCAACATCCCGGTAATAATCATACCGGTGGCAACGGCCATCGGAACAATGATAACCATCGTGGAGGAAATTATCATGCCAGAAATTGTAACCACTTCGGTGGTAATCATGGCCAAGATAATAGAAGTGAAAGTTTCAAGAAGAGGAGATTTAATAATAATAGAAAGACGTCAGCACCAACACCTGTTGTTAAGGAAGGAGAACGACTGCCGGTCGTATGTTACAAATGCAGAGGGGAGGGACACATCAGCCTAAACTGTACGCAACAGTCCAAAGCATGTTTCAATTGTGGAAGAGAAGGTCACCTAGCCCAATTTTGTCGTGCAACAAAATCAAGTCCAACTGGGACGGTAGCACCAAAGGCGGATACAGACAAAACAAAGTTGGTGGTTTCTAGAAGAGCATTTTTCGTGACTTCTCAAAAAGTGAGTGACCCGAACAAATTTAGCACGTGTTAGTTAATTATAAATTCTTGCGAAGTCTATACCTTATTAGATACCGATTCTACCCATTCTTTTATCTCTCTTGCTTGCACTCAAAGTTTAAATTTAACCCAGAGAAGTTAGACTTTGACTTATTGGTTGAAACTTCATTAGTAGAAACCTTCGTTACCTCCACTGTTTATAAATCTTATTTGATTCAAATCGACACTTTCACGTTACCTGTCGATCGTATCTCTTTAAAAATACTTGTCTTTAATGTGATTTTAGGAATCGAATGGTTAACTACTCATCAACCTTTTCGTAAGGTTGTTAGCTTTTATATTCCTAACCAACCTATTATGCAAATTCAAACAACCAAACCACTAATAGTCAATCATTGTCATATCAAGCCATAAGTAAAGAGCCTCAAGCCTTTCGTTGGTGACTACCTTGTGTGGAAGGTACCAAAGCCAGACTATCCGTAGGGGACGTTGTGAATGACGATGACAAGTTGATAGGTATCAATGTGACGTACTATCCAAGTCTTGGATCTGAGTCACAGTTTTGAATGATATTTCTATTATTAATAAATTTCCTGACGTATTCTTGAAGAACTTCCTAGCCTACCCCTAGAGCGTGAAATTGAATTTTGTATTGACCTTAGTATAAAATCCATTTCTAAAACCATTAAATATTTCTTCACTTAGAACGAACTTATTATGCGCCAAAGAGGTTGGCTCGAGCTGTTGAAGATTACGACCATACCATTCAATATCATTATAGAAGAGCAAACGTGATAGCTGACGTGTTGAGTAGAAGATTTTATGTGTTTACGACTATGATTTTGTTAACACAAAAACCCATTCGTATTACTTACAAATGATGAAGATAGAGTTAAAGACTCTAGGGACCCACGTGAAGATAACGAATATACGAGTAGAATCGACTTTAATCGATAAAGTTAAAGCCGCTCAAGCTACACACCCGAATCTAATGAATGTGAAGAAGAAGGTTCAAGAAGGTGTTATCTCAACCCTCAATTTAAATGGCCCATTTGAAATCCTCGATTGAGTAGGAACTGTGGTCTATAGACTTGTTTTACCGCCAAGTATGTCGCGTGTTCATAACATTTTTCACGTATCGTTGTTAGTAAAAACTTAGTCTTGGGGGACTTTGGAGCAAAATTTTGTAATAATTAATGAATCTGAAAAATCTGAAATCATGGGGGTTTTACAGAGCATGTTACAAGATTTCCATAGCCTCGAAAACGGACTAATTTCGATAGCGGATGAAGAAGTTATGAAGATTTGAAGTATGTGTGTCAAAAGTTGCAAAATCTGGAAAATTGGAGTTAAGTGCCAAAGGTCGAGCACCTAGACACTAGGCTCGGTGCTTAGAATCTGTTCTTGGGTGCCTAGGTTCTTGCCCAAGGCCAAATTTGGGCTCCTAAGCACTGGTGAAGTATTAAGCCAAAATCTGTTCAAACGTCCTTTAGTAAATTGGTCATAACATTTTCATACAAACTCCGATTGAGGTGATTCAGGATGATTCGGAAAGATAACGAGTAAACCTAAAACTTCCATTATTTATATTTTGAGATTTGAGTTCGATATAAAGGCCTAAAATAGCTATTTTAGGGACTGATGTGCATTCAAAGGAAATCGGAAGACAGCGGGCATGCACGTATGCAACGTGTAATGTTTTTGATGATAAAGGTATTCAAGGTATCCTCACCTCTTTGGCATACTAGGTACTTACGTAAATTTCAAGGGCGAAATTTCATAAGGAGGAGATATAGTGAGACCCCAGATTTTATGAATAAAGATTTAAATTTTTCAAAATAGTTTTTTTAATATTATGGTGTGGATTGGATATAATGTTATAGTTGTGGGTAATATTTATAAATTTTGCAAAGTAAGCAAGTGGTTATATAATATTCGATTGGTCGGGGAATATTCATTTTAACAGGGAATATTCGTACGACGACACAATCATTGGTGGACCCCTACAACGGAAGTATTGTCGTAGTAAGAAAACGACATAATTATCTTTTATTAAAAATAACGGCGAAAGTGTTACCATTAAAATTGTTGAACTACCCGGTAGTAAAAGTACAGTAATACGCGTGGTTTCATAGTAGCACACGGTATTGATTATTGATGCTTTCGTTAGAAGTCACTCAGTTATACTCAATTATTGCTACAGTAATTGCTGCATCATATCTCTCATGTTATTGATTCGATTATTGTCACAGTATCATCTGCATAATATAATATATTATTAAATCAATAATTGAGACGACAAAGTTATTCATATTATTAAATTGCAATATTTACAATGTCTAAAAGTTTTGTCAAGGAGAGGTTTGGTCATCTAATTGCGCGTCAATAAAGAGAAATCCTTATCAGAAAGCCCCTCTTTCCTGGGAACGACCTGGTTGTTAAATATTGTGAGTTATAATATTAATGATGAATTAGTTCGTGTTGATTAAAGATGAAATTAATAGTTTCATTGTGTTGGAATTATTAGTGTTAGTGGAAATCGACATTTATTTCGATAATAATTGATGTCTAGAAGCTATCGGGTAATTAATCGGATAAATGAGGAATTAATTGCTATTAATTCACATGATTATAACTATTTGTTCACATGTGTGTACTATTGATTCACATTCTTATACTATTAGGGGAGTTAGTGCAAGATTGATAATACTTACATGACTAAGTTAAAAATGGAGGTATAGATGGAGGTACTATACTGTAATTCATATTTTTACATGATTATAACTATTGATTCACATGATTGAACTATTGATTCACATTATTTACTATTAGGGGAGGTGGTGCAAGTTTGATAATACTTGCAGGACTAAATTAAAAATGAAGAAAAGAGGGAGGTATTATACTGTAATATTTTGAGCCCCAAAACGTGCAATTATCGAAACTATATTTTCCTATAAATAGAAGCTCATTCTTCTTTCATTTCTCACCAATTCACTAAAGCTATAGAGCAATTATTATAAAGAGAAATTATAGAGAGAAAGAAGAAGAGAAGTCTGCTACCTCACTATTTCAGTATCCAGTTTTTCTAAGGTAAGGGGTATTATTTCTTTCGTATTCATGAAGAGAGCTTCTGTTATTCCATTCTTTACTATTATGTTGGAATAACCTGTCTATGCAAAGTACCGCATACATGGTGAAATTCTTCTGTTATTCCATTCCTTATTATTATGTTGGAATAACCTGTCTATGCGAAGTACCACATACATGGTGAAATTCTTATTTTATTCCACTCTTTATTATTCTGTTGGAATATCCTGTCTATGCATATTACTCATGACCTGGTTCCGTTATTTATTATTCTGTTGGAATAACCTATTTTTGCGGTCTAACGCATGCCTGGTGAATTCTGTTGTTATTCCATTCTTTATTATTCTGTTAGAAAATCATGTCTGTGCGGATTAAGCATGACCTAGTTCTATTCTTTATTATTATGTTGGAATATCCTGTCTGTGCGGATTACGCATGACCTGGTTCCATTCTTTCTTATTCTATTGGAATAACCTGTCTGTGCGGTCTATCGCATGCCTGGTGAATCCTTCTGTTATTCCATTCTTTATTATTCTATTGGAATAACCTGTCTATGTGGATTACCATATGCATGGTGAATGATCCTTTGTATTCATTCTTTATTAAATTATAGAAATGATCTATCTACGTGGATTACCGCATAGCGGGCAAAAATCCATTTGCAGTTTCATATATTCTATTATACTCAGTTGGTTAAAGTTTTGGCTTCTATACTCCATGAAATTAGTAGAATATCCTGGATATTTGCGCTTCATCCAGTATCTTTTCATGGAAATATTTCTTGAATTTTACTCTACAAAGCAGTATCATATTGACAATTTGGGCATTATTGATTTTAAGATAAATTAACTGAACTTAGTTTATTGAATTATTATATCATTCTCATCATCCTTATGCTTATATTGTGATGAAAGTCATCTTTGGCTTACGTGCATAGATGGACTTGGTATGATTATGTCCAGGGATCATTCAGTATAATCATGACATGTAATGTTATAAATGATGTGGTAAAAGTCCTCAGTGGCCTGTAGTGCATTGATGGATAGTTTTTGGTATGATTATGACCAGGGATTATTCGGTATAGTCATGACCATTAATGATTTAATGAATATCCTTGGCCTGTAGTGCAGGGATGACTCGATGATGTGGTTTATTTATTAAGCTAAGTCTCATAGATAAAAATTGATGACAACATTTTAAATCATAGGAGATAGAAGATATTATGTTCTACTTAACTCTTTTGATGGATTGTTTGTTCCGCTGCAGTTAAACTTGATTTCTATTGTATTTTATCATTTTAACATTATTGAAGGCTAATGATAATTTTTTTGCATTATCTTAGTCATAATATTTCTTATTGGGCTAGTTGAGCGCACCCTTTCTTTCATTGTTCTCTTCAGGAAATGAGAATATAGCTGGGACGAGTCGGGGAATAGAGTGACGGTCCAGATGATAGCATTAGTAGTCCTCACTATTCTATTAAATAGTGTGACAATAAATATAATGAGGACTCCTTTGAGTATGGATATTGTCTAGATGACAATATTCTTATTAAAACTCTCAGTTTATGTTTTGTCATATTTTACACGACAGTTGTATTATTAGGTTTTATTTGAATTTTGTACCATGTATTTGACTACTCAAGATGGGTGACGTATACATGTTTTGGGGGTGTCACAGTTGTTATTCCATTCTTTATTATTATGTTGGAATAACCTGTCTATGCAAAGTACCGCATACATGGTGAAATTCTTCTAATATTCCATTCTTTATTATTCTATTAGAATAACCTGTCTATGCGGTTTATCGCATGCCTGGTGAATTCTGTTATTTTTCCATTCTTTATTATTCTGTTAGAATATCCTGTTTGTGCAGATTACGCATGACCTGGTTCCATTCTTTATTATTCTATTGGAATATCATGTTTGTGCGGATTATGCATGACCTGGTTCTATTCTTTATTATTCTATTGGAATATCCTGTCTGTGCGGATTACGCATGACCTGGTTCCATTCTTTATTATTCTGTTGGGAATAACCTATCTGTGTGGTCTATTGCATGCATGGTGAATTCTTCTGTTATTCCATTCTTTATTATTCTGTTGAAATAACTTGTCTATGTGGATTACCACATGCATGGTGAATGATCCTTTGTATTCATTCCTTATTAAATTGTGGAAATGATCTGTCTATGTAGATTGTCGCATGGCGGGTGAAAATCCATTTTCTATTTCGTATAATCTATTATACTCGTATGAGATATCATTTCTTTTGTACTCGTCATAGAATATCATTTTCCTTATTATTTTTTTTACGAGTTACTATTCACGGGTTACTATTCACCCGATTACAATTCACTCTAGTATTATTCACTCGGGTATTCGGGGCACTTTTCGTGTCGGAGTACTATTCACGAGTTAATATTTACGGGTTACTATTCACCCAAATTACTATTCACCCGAATATTATTCACTCGGGTATTTAGAGTACTTTTCATGCCGGGTACTATTTACGAGGTACTATTCACGAATTATTTATTAGTATTATTAATGTAATAAAACAGAAAAGCTTTTTATATAAAATAGAATACTTTTATAAAGTTATTTGTTTTATTAGACAATAATTAGAATATAATATATTTTATTATGCATAGTATTTGCATAGTAAAATCTTTTTATATAAAACAGAATACTTTTATAAAGTTAATTATTTTATTAGATTTTAAATAATATATATATATATATATATATATATTTTATTGTATAGTATCCTTTCTATTTTCCCATAAATAGGATGCTTAGTTAGAATTGAAATCACACCAGAAATTCAGAGAATTCTCTTCTATAATCCTGAGCGTATTTTTTTTTTAGAGTTTTAAGAAGTTTTAAGCGTAGTGCAAGTTTTCTTCAAGTATATCCCCGCCCTACCCGTTGGAGTACTCTTCTTTATAAGGTAATGTGTATTATTTCTTTCGTATTCATGAAGAGAACTTCTGTTATTCCACTCCTTACTATTCTGTTCGAATAACCCGTATATGCGAAGTACTGCATACATGGTGAAATTCTTCTGTTATTCCATTCTTTATTATTCTGTTGGAATATCCTGTCTGTGCGTATTACGCATGACCTGGTTCCATTATTTATTATTCTGTTAGAATAACATGTCTGTGCGGTCCATCGCATGCATGGTAAATTCTTTTGTTATTCAATTCTTTATTAGTCTATTGGAATAACCTGTCTATGTGGATTACCACATGCATGGTGAATGACCATTCGTATTCATTTCTTATTAAATTATGGAAATGATCTGTCTACGTGGATTACCGCATGGCGGGTGAAAATCCATTGCAGTTTCATATATTATATTATACTCATTTGGTTAAAATTTTGGCTTCTATACTCCATGAAACTAGTGGAATATCCTTGATATTTGCGCTTCATCCAGTATCTTTTCATAGAAATATTCTTCTGAGCATTCTTGAATTTTACTCCACAAAGCAATATCATGTTGACAATTTGGACATTATTGAGTTCAGGATAAATTAACTTATAGATCTTTAAAATTTATTCTTGAACTTGTTTTATTGAGTTATTATGCCATTGTCATCATCCTCATGCTTATATTGTGATGAAAGTCATCTTTGGCTTACGTGCATAGATGGACTTGGTATGATTATAACCAGGGATTATTCGATATAATCATGACCTGTAATGTTTTAAATGATGTGGTAAAAGTCCTCAGTGGCCTGTAGTGTATTGACGGATAGTTTTTGGTATGATTATGACCAGGGATTATTCGGTATATTCATGACCATTGATAATTTAATGAATTTCCTTGGCCCGTAAAGCAGGGATGACTCGATGATGTGGTTTATTTATTAAGTTGAGTGTCAATGATAAAAATTGATGAAAATATTTTAAATCGTAGAAGATAGTAGATATCATGCTCTACTTGACTCTTCTAATGGATTGCTTATTCCGTTGTAGTTAAACTTGATGTCTATTATATTTTATCAATTTAACATTATTGAAGGCTAATGATAATTTATTCTGCATTATCTTAGTTATAATATTTCTTACTGGGTTAGTTGAGCTCACCCCTTTCTTTCATTGTTCTCTTTAGGAAATGAGAACGTAGTCGGGACTAGTCGGGGAACGGAGTGACGGTCCAGATGATAGTATTAGTAGTCCTCACTATTCTATTAAATAGTGTGACAATAAATGTATTGAGGACTCCTTTGAGTGTGGATATTGTCTAGATGACAGTATTCTTATTAAAACTCTCAATTTATGTTTTGTCGTATTTTACATGACTATTGTATAATTAGTTTGTATTTGTATTCAGTACCTTGTATCTGACGACCCAAGATGGGTGATGCGTACCTATTTTGGGGCCGTCACATTAATCATTGGCAGTTATTACATTCTTGTTGATTCATTGCTATATCTAGTGAGCATTTGTTTTGCTCACTCTTGCTTAAATATTATTATTGCAGCTAAAGTTGAGAAGGTAGATGAACCTACAGCTAGCAAAGGAAAGGAGAAAATATATAAGTGATGAAGACTTGTAATTTTGATTATTGCTATGATGTTAGTCTTTTAATTTGATGATAGACATATATTTAATGATGTGATGTAATGATACATTTCCGCACTTATGTGATGTTAAGGTTAGACAACATGGGAGGTTTTTGGATTAAATGATGTAACCCTATTTAAAGGGAGGATTTATGATTTAATTTTATTATATTTGGGTAGATAGATATGAATGATTAAAAAGTGAACACCAAGTCTTATGGGAATAAAGTACCTAGATTTGGGGGTGTCACAATTGGAGGAGCCACCTTCTCTTGAGCTAAAGCCATTACCTAAACACCTCAGGTATGCGTATTTAGGCAATTCAAATTCTTTACCTGTTATTATTTCTGCTGCACTTAACGAATTGTAGGAAGAAAAGTTGCTGAGAGTGCTTAGAGATCATAAATCGGCTATAGGATGGACAATTGCGGATATCAAGGGAATCAACCCATCCTTTTGCATGCACAAAATTCTAATGGAAGATGGTGCAAAACCGACAGTGGAGCAACAGAGACGGCTCAATCCAATCATGAAAGAAGTAGTGAAGAAAGAAATCCTGAAATGGTTGGACGTGGGTATCATCTATCCAATTTCCGACAGTAAGTGGGTCAGTCCGGTTCAATGTGTACCAAAAAAAGGGAGGAATGACCGTGGTACAAAATGATAACAATGAGCTAATTCCGACAAGGACTGGTTGGGAGGGTTTGCATGGATTACAGGAAAATAAATAAGGCGACCTGCAAAGATCACTTTCCTTTGCCTTTTATTGATCAAATGTTGGACAGATTAGCGGTACATGAGTATTACTGCTTATTGGATGGTTATTCGGGATATAATCAGATCGTCATTGCCCCTAAAGATCAATAGAAGACTACTTTCACATGCCCGTACGACACATTCGCATTCAGGAGAATGTCGTTCAGCTTGTGTAATGCACCGGCTACCTTCTAATGGTGTATGATGGACATTTTCTCAGACATGGTGCAGAAAAACATGGAAGTCTTCATGGATGACATTTCTGTTTATGGAGACAATTTTGATGCTTGTTTAGAGAATTTGGTGATGGTGTTAAAGAGATGCGCAGAAATAAATCTGGTACTTAATTGGGAAAAGTGCCACTTCATGGTTGAAGAAGGCATAATTTTGGGACACAAGGTTTCAGCAAAAGGATTATAGGTTGATAAGGCGAAGCTAGAAACGATTGATAAACTTCCTCCACCAAGTTCAGTCAAGGGAATTCGAAGTTTCTTGGGACATGCTGGGTTTTACAGACGATTTATAAAAGACTTCTCTAAAATTGCAAAACCTTTTTGCAGTCTTTTAGAGAAGAATTCAGTTTTTATGTTTGATGAGGCGTGTAATTTGGCATTCGAGCTATTGAATAAGAAATTAACTTCAGCTCCCATAATCGTAGCACCGGATTGGAATATGCCCTTCGAGTTAATGTGTGATGCGAGCGACTATGCAGTTGGGGCTGTTTTGTGTCAACGCCAAGAAAAGTTATTTCATACGATATACTATGCAAGTAAAACACTTACGGAGACTCAAATGAATTGCACGACTACGGAAAAAGAATTACTTACAGTAGTATATGCCTTCAATAAATTCCAGGCTTATTTGATCGGAACAAAGGTTATAGTTTACACGGATCACTTGGCTATTCGGTACTTAATCTCGAAAAAAGATGTTAAGCCACGCCTTATCAGATGGATTCTCCTTCTCCAAGAATTTGATTTGGAAATAAAAGATAGAAATGGTTCGGAGAATCAAGTTGCAGACCATTTATCAAGGCTGGAAAATCAGGATAAAAAGGAAGAGGACAGATGTATTATTAATGAATCATTTTCGGATGAGCAGCTGTTTGAGATCAATACGGAATTTCCATGGTATGCGGACTTCGTCAACTATCTAGTGAGCAACATCCTTCCACCTGATCTTACTTGTCAGGAGAAGCAGAAATTCCTATATGTCGTCAAGTGGTACATGTGGGATGAGCCATACATATTCAAACAGCGCGCCGACAAGATGATTAGGTGTGTGCCTTACAGCGAGGTGAATAGTATATTGCATGAGTGTCATTCGTCTATGTACGGGGGACATTATGGTAGTGAGAGAATAACGACAAAAGTGCTTCAAGCCAAATTTTATTGGTCTACATTATTCAAGGACGCCCACCAGTTTGTTAAAAGTTGTGATAGATGTCAAAGGGTGGGCAACATATCGAAAAGGAATGAGATGCCACTACAAACAATTTTGGAAGTTAAAATTTTTGATGTTTGGGGCATTAATTTCATGGGGCCTTTTCCATCATCATTCGCTAATCAGTATATATTGCTTGCAGTTGACTACGTATCAAAATGGGTCGAAGCTACAGCACTCCCAACTAACGATGCCAAAGTGGTCCTCAAATTTTTGCAAAAGAATATATTTACAAGATTTGGCACGCCAAGAGCTATTATAAGTGACGAAGGTAGTCACTTCTGCAACAAATCATTTAGAGCTCTGTTGGAGAAGTATGGGGTCAACCATAAGGTGGCGACAACATATCATCCCCAAACAAGTGGGCAAGCTGAAGTTTCAAACAGGGAGGGAGGTGAAAAGAATCTTGAAAAAGGTGGTGAACCCAAATAGAAAGGATTGGTCTCTCAGGTTGGACCATGCACTATGGGCCTACCGAACTGCGTACAAAACACCAATTGGTATGTCACCATATCAATTGGTCTATGGGAAAGCTTGTCATTTACCGATCGAGTTACAGCACAAGGCCTACTGTGCGATTCAGAAAATTAATAGTACCCGTGAATGGTACTTTTATGAATAGTACCCGTGAATAGTACTTTTATGAATAGTACCGTATAAATGAATAGTACTCATGGACAGTACTCCAGCATGAAAAGCTTAAAATTTAACAAGAATGTACAGAAAATATCCTTGTGAAACGATACTAGATGAAGTACAAATTTCAAGGATATTCTACTAATTTCACGAAGTATAGAAGCAATACTTTAACAATATTAGTATAATCAGGAATACGAGACGAAATAATATTACTCACATACTACAGATTATGGAAGAAAATATTATTACTATGAATACTGAACAAAATAATATCCCTTACCTCAGACGAAGACTAGATACTGAAATAGTGAGGTAGCAGACTTCTCTTCTTCTCTCTCTCTATAGATTCTCTCTCTATAGCTTCTCTCTCTATAATTGCTCTTGTGAGACTTAGTGAATTGGTGAGAATGAAGGAAGAATGAGCTTCTATTTATAGAAAAATATAGTTTCGATAATTGCACATTTTGGGGCTTGAAATATTACAGTATAATACCTTCATCTTTTCCTTCATTTTTTATTTAGTCCTGCAAGTATTATCAAACTTGCATCACCTCCCCTAATAGTACATCATGTGAATCAATAGTTCTATACATTTGAAAATACGAATTAAAATATAGTTCCTCCATCTATACCTCCATTTTTAACTTAGTCATGCAAGTATTATCAATCTTGCACCACCTCCCCTAATAGTACATGAATGTGAATCAATAGTACACACATGTGAACAAATAGTTAGTAGCATGTGAATTAATAACAATCAATTGCTCATTTATCTGATTAATTACCCGATTGGTCAGTATAACTTTCATACATCAATTATTATCGAAATAAATGTCGATTTCCACTAACACTAATAATCCCAACATAATGGAACTATCAATTTCATCCTTAATCAACACGAACTTATTCATCATTAATATTATAACTCACAATATTTAACAACCAGGTCGTTCCCAGGAAAGAAGGGACTTTCCGATAAAGATTTCTCCTTATTGGCGTGCAAGTAGGTGACCAAACCTCTCCTTGACAGAACTTCTAGACATTGTCAATATTGCAAATAATAATATCAATAACTTTGTCGTCTCAATTATTGATTTAATAATATAAAATATTATGCAGATTGTGACGTCCCCAAAATAGGTATACATCACCTATTTTGAGTAGCCAAATACATGGTACATAATACAAATACAACCTTAAATATACAAACATGAACTGTGAGTTTTAATACAAATATTGTCTTCTTGACAGTATTCAAACTCAAAATAAGTCCTCAATACATTTATTATCACACTATTTCATAGAATAATGAGGACTACCAATACTATTATCTGGACCGTCACTCCGTTCTCTGACTAGTCCCTGCTACGTTCTCATTTTTTGAAGAAAACAATGAAAGCAAAAGGGGTAAGCTCAACTAGCCCAGTAAGAAATATTATGACTAAGATAATGCAGAATAAATTATCATTAGTCCTCAACAATGTTAAACTGATAAAATATAATAGACATCAAGTTTAACTGCAGCGGAATAAGCAATCCATTTGAAGAGTCAAGTAAAATATGATATCTACTATCTTCTATGATTTAAAATGTTTTCATCAATTTTTATCGCTGAGACTCAGCTTAATAAATAAACCACATCATCTAGTCATCCCTGCACTACAGGCCAAGGATATTCATTAAATCATCAATGGTCATGACTATACCGAATAATCCCTGGTCATAATCATACCAAAAACTGTCCATCAATGCACTGCAGGCCACTGATGACTTTTACCACATCATTTATGACATTACAGGTCATGATTATATCGAATAATCCCTGGTCATAATCATACCAAGTCCATCTATGCACTACAGGCCACAGATGACTTTCAATATAATATAAATATGACGATGATGACAATGACATAATAATTCATTAAAACAAGTTCAAGAATAAATTTTAAAGATTTATAAGTTAATTTATCCTGAACTCATTAATGTCCAAATTGTCAACATGATACTGCTTTGTGGAGTAAAATTCAAGAATGCTCAGAAGAATATTTCCATGAAAAGATACTGGAAAGGATACTATGCAATAAAATATAATATAAAATATATATATATATATATATATATATATATATTATTTAAAATCTAATAAAACAAATAACTTTATAAAACTATTCTGTTTTATATAAAAAGATTTTACTATACAAACACTATGCAGGTACTATGCAAATACTACACATAATAAAATATAATATATTCTATTTATAATCTAATAAAACAAATAACTTTATAAAAGTATTCTGTTTTATATAAAAAGATTTTACTATGCCAACACTATGCAGGCACTATGCATAATAAAATATATTATATTCTATTTATAATCAAATAAAAAAAATTTATAAAAAGTATTCTGTTTTATATAAAAAGTTTTTTGTTTTATTATATTTATAATAATAATAAAATAAAATTCATCATCATTATTATAATTCACACTATTAATCGACTAGGTCGTTCCTAGGAAAGAGGGGTTTTTCCAATAAGGATTTCTTCCTATTAGCGCGCAATTAGGTGACCAAACCTCTCCTTGACAGAACTTCTAGACATCGTTAATATTGTAAATAATAATATTAATAACTTTGTTATCTCAATTATTTATTTAATAATATATAAAATATCGACAATAATTGAATCAAATAACGTGAGATACTATGCAACAATTACTGTAGCAATAATTGAACAAAATTGAGTGACTTCTCACGTAAGAATCAATAATCAATACCGTGTGCTACTATGCAACCACGCGTATTATTGTACTTTTAACACCTGGTGTTTCAACAGTTAAAGGTAAAACTTCCGCCATTAGTTTAATAAAAATATTTTTGTCGTTTTCTCAATTTGACAATAATTCTGTTGTGGGGTCCACCAATGATTGTACCGTCGTACGGATATTCCTCGACAAAAAGAATATTTCCCGATTAATCGAATATTATATAACAACTAGCATACTTTTCAAAATTTCTAAATATTACCCACAACTATAACATTATCTCAAATCCACGCCATAATTTTGAAAAAAATATTTGGAGAAAAATAAATCTTTATTCATAAAATTTGGGATTTTACAATCTCCCCTTCTTATGAAATTTCGCCCTCAAAATTTACGTACGTACCTGGTATGCCGAACAAATGAGGGCACTTCGTCTGATTCTAACTTTTGAGGTATAACTTTTGAGTGTTGAATACGATCCTTCTTATCCAAGATTTTATCACGTATCTCCTCATACGTTAAATCTTCTACTATCTCGTCTAGTTTTAATTCAATAATGTGGTTCGGGTCGTCCACATATTTACGTAACATCGATACGTAAAAAATGTTATAAACACGCGACATACTTGGCGGTAAAGCAAGTCTATAGGCCACAGTTCCTACTTGATCGAGAATTTCAAATGGGCCAATTAAATTGAGGGTTGAGATTTCCTCTCTTCATCGATTCTTGCTTCTAGAATAACGTCCTCTTGAACCTTCTTCTTCACATTCATCAGCTCTGAGTATGTATCTTGAGCGGCTTTAACTTTATCAATTAAAGTTAATTCTACTCGTATATTCGCTATCTTCATATAGATCTCTAGAGTCTTTAACTCTATCTTCATCATTTGTAAGTTATACAAAATGGGTTTTTGTGTTAACAACATCGCACTCGTAAACGCATACGATCTTCTACTCAACGCGTCAGCTACCACGTTTGCTCTTCTATAATGATATTGAATGGTATAGTCATAATCTTCAACAGCTTAAGCCAACGTCTTTGGCGCATTATACGTTCATTTTAGTTGGAGAAATATTTAAGGGTTTTAGAAATGGGTTTTGTACTGAGGTCAGTACAAAATTCGATTTCATGCTCTGGGGTAGGCCAAGAAGTCTTCAGAAATACGTCAAGAAATTTATTAATGATAGAAATATCATTCAAAACTGTGACCCTCATCCAAGACTTGGATAGCACGTCACATTGATACCTATCAACTTGCTACCGTCATTCACAGCGTCCCCTACAGAATGTTCGGCTTCGGTGCATTCCACACAAGGAAGTTACCAGCGAAAGGCTCGAGGCTCTTAACTTATGGCTTGATATAACAGTGATTAACTTTAGTGGTTTGGTTGCTTGAATTCGCATAACAGGTTGATTAGGAATATAAAAGCTAACAACCTTACGAAAATCATGATGAGTAGTTAACCAATTGATTCATAAAATCACATAAAAGGCAAATATTTTCAAAGAGATAAGATCGACAGGTAACGTGAAAGTGTCGATTTAATCAAACAATATTTATAAACAGTGGAGGTAACGAAGGTTTCTCCTAACCTAGTTTCAACCAATAAGTCAAAGTCTAATTTCTCTGGGGTCAAATTTAAACGTTGAGCACAAGCAAGAGAGATAAAAGAATGGGTAGAACCGGTATCTAATAAGGTATAAACTTCGTAAAAATTTATAATTAACTAGCCCGTGCTAACTTCATCTGGATTACTCGCTTTTTAAGAAATCACAAAAAACGTTCTTCCTGAAAGCACCGACTTTATTTTGTTTGTATCCGCCTTTGGTGCCACCGTCCCAGTTGGACTTGATTTCGGTGCACGACAAAATCGGGCTAGGTGACCTTCTCTTCCATAATTGAAACACGTTTTGGACTGATGCGTACAGTTTGGACTGATGTGTCCTTCCCCTCCATATTTGTAACATATGACCGGCGGTCGTTCTCCTTCCTTAACAATAGGTGCTGATGCTGACGTCTTTCCATCATTGTTGAATATCCTCTTCTTGAAATGTCCATTCTATTGTTTTGGTCATGATTACTACCGAAGTGATTACCATTTCTGGCATGTTGATTCCCTCCACGCTTATTATCGCCGTTTCGATGACTGCTATCACTGGGATTATCATTTTATCGGCTGCTCTCTTTTAGTTGGGTTGACTCATTATCGCGCTCTAATAACTGAACCCTATTAACAACATCTGAATACAAACATAGGATATTAACGCATCTCGGGTTTCAAACCTCTTAGAAACATTTACGTTATTCTCTCTTCAATATCAACCAAATGGGACGCAAACCGGGATAACTCGGCAAAATTGGCTTCGTACTGCGACACGGTCATGTTGTTTTGCTCCAGCTTGATGAACTCTACCTCTTTCATGTGACGAATACTTTTGGGAAAGTACTTGTCGTTGAACAATTCTTGGAAATTTTCCCAAGTCATCTTCAGTGTGGCAAGTCGAGTACGCTTTACAGATTCCCACCAGTAATCTGCCTCTGCTTGCAACATGAAGGTGGCAAAGGGAACCTTTTGCTCCTCAGAGCATCCCAAGACATCAAATATCTTGTTGATCTTGGCTCTCCAAAAAATTCTGGTGGTCCCAGCTCCTTGAACTGCTTAGCGGTGACCGTCCGAGAGTTGTCAGTGTTTACACCTGCATTTTGGACAGGAGCCGCTCTCGCCTGATGTTGCATGAATTGCATAAAGCCTCTGAACATCGCATCATTCACCATTTCATCGGTGTTATTGTTTACATGGGGATTATTGTCTTCCTGTTGCAAATTACCCTGGGTATTGATCGTTGGTGACTTAACGATCTCATGTGCTTCATTGCTTATCTCAACATTTTCGGATGCCATTTCCAAATACTTCCACAAAATAAAGGTTAATTAATATATCACATATTATCCCTATACTCTGACCGACCAATTAAATACCAAATAAACTTAGGTAGGTCATACTAGCGAATGAATTCTCCGTCTCTCCCCTCCTAGTTCTTATCTCACATCTCAGCCAGGGATCATATCCCAAAGCTTTGATATCAACTGTGACGCCCCCAAAATAGGTATACATCACCTATTATGAGTCGCCAAATACATGGTACATAATACAAATACAACCTTAAATATAAAACATAAACTGTGAGTTTTAATACAAATATTGTCTTCTAGACAGTATTCAAACTCAAAATAAGTCCTCAATACATTTATTATCACACTATTCCATAGAATAGTGAGGACTACTAATACTATCATATGGACCATCACTCCATTCTCCGACTAGTCCCTGCTATGTTCTCATTTCCTGAAGATAACAACGAAAGCAAAAGGGGTGAGCTCAACTAGCCCAGTAAGAAATATTATGACTAAGATAATGCAGAATAAATTATCATTAGTCTTCAACAATGTTAAACTGATAAAATACAATAGACATCAAGTTTAACTGCAGCAGAATAAGCAATCCATTAGAAGAGTCAAGTAGAGTATGATATCTACTATCTTCTATGATTTAAAATGTTTTCATCAATTTTTATCGTTGAGACTCAGCTTAATAAATAAAACACATCATCTAGTCATCCCTGCACTACGGGCCAAGGATATTCATTAAATCATCAATGGTCATGACTATACCGAATAATCTCTGGTCATAATCATACAAAAAACTGTCCATCAATGCACTACAGGCCACTGAGGACTTTTAGCACATCATTTATAACATTACAGGTCATGATTATACCGAATAATCCCTGGTCATAATCATACCAAGTTCATCTATTCACTACAGGCCACAGATGACTTTCAACATAATATAAACATGAGGATGATGATAATGATATAATAATTCAATAAAACAAGTTCAAGAATAAATTTTAAAGATTTATAAGTTAATTTATCCTGAACTCATTAATGTCCAAATTGTAAACATGATACTGCTTTGTGGAGTAAAATTCAAGAATGCTCAGAAGAATATTTCCATGAAAAGATACTGAATGAAGCGGAAATATCTAGGATATTCTACTAATTTCATGGAGTATAGAAGCCTTTTACTTTAACCAACTGAGTATAATAGAATATAAGAAACTGCAAATGGATTTTCGCCCGCTATGCGGTAATCCACGTAGATAAATCATTTCCACAATTTAATAAGGAATGAATACAAAGGATCATTCACCATGCATGCGGTAATCCACATAGATAGGTTATTCCAACAGAATAATAAAGAATGGAACCAGGTCACGCGTAAGCCGAACATACAAGATATTCCAACAGAATAATAAAGAATGAAACCAGGTCATGCGTAATCCGCACAGACACGATATTCCTACAGAATAATAAAGAATGGAACCAAGTCATGCGTAATCCGCACAGACAGGATATTCCTACAGAATAATAAAGAATGGAATAACAACAGAATTCACCAGGCATGGGATAGACCGCACAGACAGGTTATTCCAACAGAATAATAAAGAATGGAATAACAGAAGAATTTCACCAAGTATGCGGTACTTTGCATAGACAGGTTATTCCAACATAATAATAAAGAATGGAATAACAGAAGAATTTCACCATGTATGCGGTACTTCGCATAGACAGGTTATTCCAACATAATAATAAAGAATAGAATAACAGAAGCTCTCTTCATGAATATGAAAGAAATAATACCCCTTACCTTAGAAAGAAGAGTATTCCGACTGGTAGGGAGAGGATATTCTTGAAGAAAACTTATACTGTTTTCTACGCTCAAAACTTCTTAAAACTCTAAAGAAATACGCTCAAGATTATAGAACAAAAATTCTCTGAATTTTTGGTGTGATTTTCCAATCTAACTAACCATCCTATTTATAGGAGAATGGAAAGGATACTATGCAATAAAATATAATATAATATAATATAATATATATATATATATATATATATATTGTAAAACCCCAACTTTTATGAATAAAAATGATTTTTTTTAAATATTATTTTTGAATATTATGGAAAAAATTTGATATAATGTTATAGGTGTGGGTAATATTTATAAATTTTGCAAAGTACGCAAGTTGTTATATAATATTCTATTGGTCGGGGTATATTCATTTTAACAGGGAATATTCGTACGACGACACAATCATTGGTGGACCTCATAACAGAATTATTGTCGGATTGAGAAAACGACAAAAATATTTTATTAAAAATAATGGCGAAAGTTTTATCGTTAATACTTTTGAACTACTCGGTAGTAAAAGTACAATAATACGCGTGATTGCATAGTAGCACACGGTATTGATTATTGATGCTTACGTGAGAAGTCATTCAGTTTTATTCAATTATTGTCGATATTTTATATATTATTAAATCAATAATTGAGATGACAGAGTTATTAATATTATTATTTACAATATTAACGATGTCTAGAAGTTCTGCCAAGAAGAAATTTGGTCACCTAATTACGCGTCAATAGGGATAAATCCTTATTGGAAAGCCCCCTCTTTCTTGAGAACGACCTGATCAATTAATAGTGTGAATAATAATAATGATGATGAAGTTTTGTTTTATTAGTATTATTAATGTAATAAAACAGAAAAACTTTTTATATAAAACAGAATACTTTTATAAAGTTATTCGTTTTATTAGGCTAATAGTAAAATCTTTTTATATAAAACAAAATACTTTTATAAAGTTATCTATTTTATTAGACAATAATTAGATTATATTATATTTTATTATGCATAGTATTTGCATAGTGCCTGCATAGTATTTTCATAGTAAAATCTTTTTAAAAGTTATTCATTTTATTAAATTATAAATAGAATATATTATATTTTATTGTAAACCAATCAGGACCGTCCGTTTAAAGTAAATCGATCTGGACCGTTCATGGATTGGTTACTATTCAGTCCATTCTTCTATAAATAGAAGCTCATTCCTTCATTATTTCTTACGAATTCACTTTATAGAGAGAATTATTCTTCTATCTTGAGCGTATTTCTTTAGCATTTAAGAAATCTTTGAGCGTAGTGCAAGTTTCTTCAAGTATATTCCTGCCCTACTGTCAGAGTACTCTTCTTTATAAGGTAAGGGATATTATTTGTTGTACTCGTAAGGGGTATTATTTTTTTTTATATTCATGAAGAGAACTTATGTTATTCCTTTCTTTATTATTCTGTTGGAATAACCTGTATACGCGGTCTACCCTATACTTGGTGATTTTTGTTGTTATTCCATTCTTTATTATTCTGTTGGAACATCCTGTCTTTGCATTTTACGTCGGACCTGGTTCCGTCTTTATTATTCTGTTGGAATATCCTGTCTGTGCATTTTACACTGGACCTGATTCCATTATTTATTATTTTGTTGGAATAACCTGTTTATGTGACGTACCGCATGTATGGTGATTTCTGTTGTTATTCCATTCTTTATTATTCTATTGGAATATCTTGTCGGTGCGTATTATGCCTGACCTAGTTCTGTTATTTATTATTCTGTTGGAATAACATGTCTATGCGAAGTACCGCATGCATGGTGATTTCTTTTGTTATTCCATTCTTTATTATACTCAGTTGGTTAAAGTTTTGACTTCTATACTCCATGAAATTAGTGGAATATCCTTGATATTTGCGCTTCATTCAGTATCTTTTCATGGAAATATTCTTTTGAGCATTCTTGGATTTTACTCTACAAAGAAGTATCATGTTGACAATTTGGAAGTTATTAGTTCCTGGATAAATTAATTCTTGAACTTGTTTTTATTGAATTCTTATATCATTGTCATCATCCTCATGTTTATATTTTATTGAAAGTCATATGTGGCCTGTAGTGCATAGATGGACTTGGTATGATTATGACTAGGGATTATTCGGTATAATCATGATTGTAATGTTACAAATGATGTGGTAAAAGTCCTCATTGGCCTGTAGTGCATTGATGGACAGTTGTTGGCATAATCATGACCATTAATGAATACACGAATATCCTTGGCCCGTAGTGCATGGATAAATTGTGGTTGTGATACTAATGAATATCCTTGGCCGTAGTACAGGGATGATGTGAATTATTTAATAAGCTGAGTCCCAGCGATAAAAGTGATGAAAAACATTTTAAATCATAAAAGATAGTAGATTTTATTCTCTACTTGACTATATTAATATATTGGATGTTCTGCTGCAGTTAAACTTGATGTCTATTGTATTTTATCAGTTTAACACTGTTGAAGACTAATGATAATTTATTCTGCATTATTTTAGTCATAATATTTCTTACTGGGCTAGTTGAGCTCACCCTTTCTTTCACTGTTCTCTTCAGGAAATGAGAACGTAGCCGGGACTAGTCGGGGAATGGAGTGACGGTCCAGATGATAGTTTTAGTAGTCCTCACTATTCTGTTAAATAGTGTGACAATAAATGTAATGAGGACTTATTCTGAGAGTGAATATTGTCTAGAAGATAATAATTGTATTAAAACTCACAACTCTCTTGTTGTATATTAAATATTGTATTCGTATTCTATACCATGTATTTGGCGACTCAAGATGGGTGATGTATACCTATTTTGGGGGTGTCACAGTTGGTATCAAAGCTTAGGGATATGATCCCTGGCTAAGATGTGAAACAAGAACTAGGAGGGGAGAGACGGGGAATTCCTTCGCTAGTATGACCTACCTAAGTTTATTTAATATTTAATTGGTCGGTCAGAGTATAGGTGTAAGACCCCAAATTATTATTAATGAAATTGAATTTCCTCTATTTATTATGTTGAAATAGTAAGGGTTGATTTGATTAATGTGGTGAGTTATGGGTAAAATACGCAATTATTTCAAACATGCAAGTGGTTATAAAATATTCATTGTTGTTGGGGAATATTCATTTGGTCGTGGAATATTCTTACTGTCGGGGAATATTCGTACGACGGCGCAGCCTTGTGTGGGCCCCATAACAGAAAGCGATTGAAGGAAGAAAACGACAAGAATAAGTTGTTTATAAATAACGACGTAGTTGTTACCGTTAATACTGTTAGAATACCCGGTGGTTTAAACACAGTAGTACACGGTATCGCACCAATTATTAATTCTTACGTAAGAAGGCATTACTCAATAATTGTTACAGTAATTACTGTTCAATATTATATTTTATTGATTCAATAATTGCTACGTTGATATTATTGTTGTTTTAATAATTGTCACTGCACAATATTTTCATTATCAGATCAATAATTCATATTATTTGAATAATATTATTAGATAACATTATTGGCAATGTCTAAAAAGTTCTGTCTAAGGAGAGGTTTGGTCATCTAATTGCGCGTCAGTAAGGAGAAATCCTTATTGGAAAGCCCCCTCTTTCCTAGGAACTGCCTGGTTGTCAGTATTGTGATTCTGTAATATTATTTGTGAATAATTAATTATTGATTTATATGATGAGGAAAATATTGATTTTATGTGGATATAGAAGGAGAAAAATTTTAATGCGACAATTATTAAAAATTAATATTTTATCTTTTTCTGATAAAATAATTCATTTAAATATATTATTTTAATAATATAATAATGGTGATATTTTTACAATGAATGTGGGATATATGAATATATGAGGAAGAAGAGTATTTTTGTTGCATTAAATAATTAACACATGTTTTCTGTGTCGGTAGACCCCAATTCTTGACCGAAATTTGATTATAGTCTGTAAAATCGCCCGTTTGTAGATTTCGGTCAATTTCTGTTTGTAATTTGGAAAAACTTTCTTCTATAAAGTTGTAGAGAATGAAATTTTCTATGGAAAGGACATGTGGTTCGAATTTTTCTGATAAAGGGGCTATTTATTATGAATTATTGAAGTTTCGAAGTTCCGAAATAATTGATTTTTGGAAGTTTTATTTATTTTTTTGATAAAAAATGTTTTTTTTTATTTTGTGGACATCATTAACATGTGCAAAGTGCTAAAATCAGATGTCTAGAGGTGGGCTAAGGAAAATTTGATAAATATATTAATATTATATTAAATTTTCTGCTTTGGTGTTCTAAGCATTTTCCTATAAATAGGGTGCTTAGGTTAGAATTGAAAATCACACCAGAAGCTGAAGTTTTCTCTCTATTTCTCTCTCGATATATTGAGCGTATTCTTGTGAGTATTTTGATACCTTGAGTGTTGCTATACGGTGCAAGTTCCTTTCAGCACAATATCTAGTATTCTAGTCAGGAGTACCGTCTTTTCGAGGTAAGGGATGTTATTTTTTTTCATAAATAATATTATTTCTTTCAATATCATTATGCCGAAGTATTAATTTGAACTTTTAATCAAATTTGAAACTTTTTGTGTCGGGGTTACTATTCACATATACGATACTATTCACGAATACGACACTATTCACAAAAAAAATTAAATTTTTGTATTTTGTCCAAAATATCTATTATGGATACTAGCTTTGATTGTATCCATGTTTTGATCATTCTTGAATTTTACTTCACCAAGATTGTTTATGAAGTATTCTTGAACTCGGATTTTTTAAAGTACGAATCCATAATACTTGTTCTTTTGTTTCACTGGATTCGTTTTCTTTAAAATTATTTTCATCATCCTCTGTCCTAAATGATGATGTTACTGAATATCTTTGGCTTGTAGTGCAAAGATGGTTGATTTTATGATGAATATCTGTAGCCCGTAGTGCAAAGATGTACAGGTGTTGAGATGAACATGACCGACTGATGAATATCTTTGGCCTGTAGTGCAAAGATGAATATTTGATTTAAGATGTGCATTGATTGATGTTACAGGGATAAAATAATGATGATGAACTTTTAAATTCATAGATTATAGTAGATTTCATTCTCTACGTAACTCATCTATGAATTATTATTTCTGCTGCTGATCTGAAACTTGTTGTCTATTGTATTCTATAATATTTTTCCCTGTTGAAGACTAACGATAATTTGTTTTATATTATCTTAGTCATAATATTCTTTATTAGGCTAGTTGAGCTCACCCTTTTTCTTTTTGTTCCATTTTTCTTCTCAGGAGGCAAGAATATAGCGAGTACTAGTCGGGGTATGGAATGAAGGTTCTAGGAAGTTGTTTTAGTAGTCCTCACCATTTTTATAAAGTATTGTATCAATAATTTTAATGAGGACTTAGTTGGGTATGTATATTGTCTAGATGAAAATATTTGTAATTAAACTAACAGTTTATGGGTTGTATTAATAAAGTTGTAGTTGTTTCTGTACCATGTTATTGACGACTCAGAATGGGTGATGTATACCTATTTTGGGGGCGTCACAATAGGGATAATATTTGATATGTTAATTAACCCTTGTTTTGTGGCAATATTTGAAAATGGCCTCCGAGAATGTTGAGAACATCAATGGAGCACAGGAGACTGTTGAGTCTCCACAGATCAATAACCTGGACAATGTGCATCAGGAAGGCGACAATCCTCATGCAAACAACAACACTAGCCAAATGATGAATGATGGAATGTTCCGAGGCTTCATGCAATTCATGCAACATCAGGCAAGAGCGGCTACTGTCCAAAATGCAGGTGGAAACACTGGCAACTCTCGGACAGTCACCGCCAAACAGTTCAAGGAGCTGGGACCACCGGAGTTTTTTGGAGAGCCAAAACCACTTAAGGCGGAGACGTGGATAAAATAGATCAACAAGATATTTGATGTCTTGGGTTGCTCAGAGGAGCAAAAGATTCCCTTTTCCACCTTCATGTTGCGGGCAGAGGCAGATTACTGGTGGGAATCTGTAAAGCGTACTCAACCTGCCACATGAAGATGTCTTGGGAAAAGTTTCAAGAACTGTTCAACGACAAGTACTTTCCTGAAAGTATTCATCACTTGAAAGAGGTAGATTTCATTAAACGGGAGCAAAACAACATGACCGTGTCGCATTACGAAGCCAAGTTTGCCGAGTTGTCCCTGTTTGCGTCCCATTTGGTTGATAATGAGGAGAGAATAACGCAAATGTTTCTAAGAGGTTTGAAACCTGAGATACATCAATATCTTATCTTTCATAAACTGTGTTTGTATTCAGATGTTGTTAATAGGGCTCAGTTATTGGAACGCGATAATGAGTCAACCCAACCAAAAGAGAGCAGCCGACAAAATGAAAATACCAGTGATAACAGTCATCGAACCGGTGACAATAAGCGTGGAGGGAATCAACATGCCAGAAATGGTAACCACTTCGGTGGTAATTATGGCAAAAGCAATAAGAATGGATATTTCAAGAAGAGGAGATTCAACAATGATGGAAAGACGTCAGCATCAGCATTTGTTGTTAAGGAAGTAAAACGATCACCTATCACATGCTTCAAATGCGGAGGGGAGGGACACATCAGTCCAAACTGTGCGATGCCGTCCAAAGCATGTTATAATTGTGGAAGAGAAGGTCACCTAGCCCAATTTTGTCGTTCACCGAAGACAAGCTCAGCTAGGATGGAGGCACCAAAGGACGCCCCAGAAAAGTCAAAGCCAGTAGTGCAAGGTAGAGCGTTTGTCATGACCTCCCAGAAAGCAAGGAACTCGAATGAGGTCATCACGGGTAAGCTTATCATAAACTCTAACGAAGTATATACCATATTTGATACCAGTTCTACCCATTCCTTTATTTCTCCTACTTCCGCTCAACGTTTAAATTTGACTCCGGAGAAATTGGACTTTAACTTATCTATTGAAACTCCGTTGGGAGAAACCTTCATTACATCCACTGTTTATAAGTCTTGTTTGGTTCAAATCGGTACCCTCAGATTACCTGTCGATCTTATTTCATTGAAAATACTTGCATTTGACGTAATTCTAGGGATTGATTGGTTAACCACTCATCATGCAAAAATTGATTGTTTTCGTAAGGTTGTTAGCTTTCATATTCCTAATCAACCTATAATGCGAATTCAAGCAACCAAACCATTAAAATCAATCATTGTCATCTCAAGCCATAAAGTTATTTGTTTATTGAAAAATGGATGTCAAGCTTTCTTAGCTCATGTCACGGATCTAAACAAAAATACGTTAGTTTTAAATGATATTTCTATTGTTAATGAATTTCATGACGTGTTCCCTGAAGAACTTCTTGGCCTACCCCCAAAATATGAAATTAAATTTTGTATCGACCTTGAACCCGGTACAAAATCCATTTCCAAAGCCCCATATCGAATGGCTCCTATTGAACTTCAGGATTTAAAGACCCAACTGTAGGAATTGTTAGACATTGGCTTTATTCGTCCTAGTACTTCTCCTTGGGGTGCTCATGTTCTATTCGTGAAGAAAAAAAATTGGAGTATGCGACTTTGTATTGATTATCGGGAGTTGAATCATGTCACCATCAAAAATAGGTATCCATTGCCACGTATTGATGACCTATTTGACCAGTTGCAAGGCGCCAAATTCTTTTCAAAGATTGATCTTTGTTCTAGATAACACCAATTGAAGATTAGAACTGATGAAATTCCAAAGACGACTTTTAGAACTCGGTACAGGCAATATGAATTCCTAGTCATGTCTTTTGGATTGAGTAATGCTCATGTTGCCTTCATGTATACGATGAACCGAGTATTCAAGGAATATTTGGATCACTTTATGGTCGTCTTTATTGATGACATCCTTATTTATTCCAAAAGTCGTGAAGATCATGAGCAACACTTAAGACAGTGCTATGTGTATGTTTACATGGCATCCGGACGGACGATACAGGTTTTGGGCTCTTTTTCAGTTTTTTGCCTAGGAGTTGGCGAGTTTTACAAACTGGGCGATAAATCGGTCTTCGTATGTCAAAATTGAGCCCCGTAAGTTCTAACACGTGTCTAATACCTACGCGGTGCTATGTGTGTGTTTGCGTGGCGTCCGGACGGACAATGCTGGTTTTGGGCTCTTTTTCGGCTTTTTGCCTAAGTGTTGGCGAGTTTTACAAACTGGGCGATAACTCGGCCTCCGTATATCGGAATCAAGTCCCGTAAGTTCTAACGCATGTCTAGTCCCCGCGCGGTGCTATGTATGTGTTTGTGTGGCGTCCGAACGGACGATGTAGGTTTTGGGCTCTTTTTCGGCGTTTTGCATAAGTGTTGGCGAGTTTTGCAAACTGGGCGATAACTCGATCTTCGTATGTCGAAATCGAGTCCCGTAAGTTCTAATATGTGTTTAAAACCTATGCGGTGCTATGTGTGTGTTTGCGTGGCGTCTGGACGGACGATGCAGGTTTTGGGCTCTTTTTCGTCTTTTTGCCAAAGTGTCGGCGAGTTTTACAAACTGGGCGAAAACTCGGTCTTCGTATGTAAGAATAAAGTCCCGTAAGTTCTAACGCGTGTCTTATACGTACGCGGTGCTATGTGTGTATTTGCGTGGCATCCGGACAGATGATGTGGGTTATGCGCTCTTTTTTAGCTTTTTGCCTAAGTATTGGCGAGCTTTGCAAACTGGGCGATAACTCGGTGTTCGTATATCAGAATCAAGTCCCATAAGTTCTAACGCGTGTCTAATACCTACGCGGTGCTATGTATGTGTTTGTGTGGCGTCTGGACGGACGATATGGGTTTTGGGCTTTTTTTTGGTTTTATGCCTAAGTGTTGACGAGTTTTACAAACTGTGCGATAACTCGTTCTCCAAATGTTGGAATCGCGTCCCGTAAGTTCTAATGCGTGTCTAATACCTACACGGTTCTATGTGTATTTTTGCGTGGCATACGGAAGGACGATACGGGTTTTGGGCTCTTTTTCAGTTTTTTGCCTAAGTGTTGGCGAGTTTTGCAAACTGGGCGATAACTTGGTCTACGTATGTCGGAATCGAGTCCCGTAAGTTCTAACACGTGTCTAATACCTACATAGTACTATGTGTGTGTTTACAAGGCGTCCGGACGGACGATGCAGGTTATGGACTCTTTTTCAATTTTTTACTTAAATGTTGGCGAGTTTTGCAAACTGAGCGATAACTCAGTCTTCCTAAGTCAGAATCGAGTTCCGTAAATTCTAACACGTGTCTAATACCTACGCAGTGCTATGTGTGTGTTTGCGTGGCGTTTGGACGGACGATGCTGGTTTTAGGCTCTTTTTCGGCTTTTTGCCTAAGTGCTGGCGAGTTTTGCAAACTGGGCGATAACGCGGTCTCCGTATATCGGAATCAAGTCCCGTAAGTTCTAACGCATGTTTAGTCGTTACGCGGTGCTATGTATGTGTTTGTGTGGCGTCCGGACGGACGATGCAGGTTTTGGGCTCTTTTTCAGCTTTTTGCCAAAGTGTCGGAGAATTTTGCAAACTGGGCAAAAACTCGGTCTTCGTATGTCAGAATCGAGTCCCGTAAGTTCTAACGCGTGTCTAATACCTACGCAGTGCTATGTGTGTGTTTGCGTGGCATCTGGACAGACGATGCGGGTTATGTGCTCTTTTTTGGCTTTTTACCTAAGTGTTGGCGAATTTTGCAAACTGGACGATAACTCGGTCTTCGTATATCGGAATCAAGTTCCATAAGTTCTAACGCGTGTCTAATACCTACGCGGTGCTATGTATGTGTTTGTGTTGCGTCTGGACGGATGATATGGGTTTTGGGCTTTTTTTCGGTTTTATGCCTAAGTGTTGGCGAGTTTTGCAAACTAGGCGATAACTCGTTCTCCAAATGTTGGAATCGAGTCCCGTAAGTTCTAATGCGTGTCTAATACCTACACGGTGCTATGTGTATGTTTGTGTGGCGTCCGGACGGACGATATGGGTTTTGGGCTCTTTTTTAGTTTTTTGCCTAAGTGTTGGCGAGTTTTACAAACTGGGCGATAACTCGGTCTCCGTATGTCGGAATCGAGTCCCGTAAGTTCTAACGCGTGTCTAATACCTACATATTACTATGTGTGTGTTTACATGGAGTCCGGACGGAAGATGCCGGTTTTGGGCTCTTTTTCAATTTTTTACTTAAGTGTTGGTGAGTTTTGCAAAATGGGCGATAACTCAGTCTTCGTAAGTCAGAATCGAGTCCTGTAAGTTCTAACATGTGTCTAATACCTACGTGGTGCTATGTGTGTGTTTGCGTGGCGTCCGGACGGATGATGCTGGTTTTGGGCTCTTTTTTGGCTTTTTACCTAAGTGCTGGCGAGTTTTGCAAACTGGGCGATAACTCGGTCTCTGTATATCGGAATGAAGTCCCGTAAGTTCTAAAGAATTTCTAGTCCCTACGCGGTGCTATGTATGTGTTTTCGTGGCGTCCGAACGGACGATGCAGGTTTTTGGCTCTTTTTCGGTTTTTTGCCAAAGTGTTGGCGAGTTTTGCAAACTGGGCGATAACTCGCTCTTCGTATGTCAGAATCGAGTCCTGTAAGTTCTAACGCGAGTCTAATACCTACGCGGTGCTATGTGTGTGTTTGCATGGCGTCCGGACGAACAATACGGGTTTTGAGCTCTTTTTCAGCTTTTTGCCTAAGTATCGGCGAGCTTTGCAAACTGGGCGATAACTCGGTCTTCGTATATCAGAATCGAGTCCCGTAAGTTCTAACGCGTGTTTAATACCTACACAGTGCTATGTGTGTGTTTACATGCCGTCCGGACGGACGATGCAGGTTTTGGGCTCTTTTCAATTTTTTGCCTAAGTGTTGGCGAGTTTTGCAAACTGGCGATAACTCGGTCTTCGTATGTCAGAATCGAGTCCCATAAATTCTAACACGTGTCTAATACCTACGCGGTGTTATGTGTGTGTTTGCGTGGCGTCCGGACGGACAATGCTGGTTTTGGTCTCTTTTTTAGTTTTTTGCCTAAGTGTTGGCGAGTTTTGCAAACTGTGCGATAACTCGGTCTCCGTATATCGGAATCAAGTCCCGTAAGTTCTGACGCATGTCTAGTCCCTATGCGGTGCTATGTATGTGTTTGCGTGGCGTCCGGACGGACGATGTAGGTTTTGGGCCCTTTTTCGGCTTTTTACCAGAGTGTCAGCGAGTTTTGCAAACTGGACGAAAACTCGGTCTTCGTATGTCAGAATCGAGTCCCGTAAGTTCTAACGCGTGTCTAATACCTACGCGGTGCTATGTGTGTATTTGCGTGGCATCCAGACAGATGATGCGGGTTATGAGCTCTTTTTTGGCTTTTTGCCTAAGTGTTGGCGAGCTTTGCAAACTGGGCGATAACTCGGTCTTCGTATATCAGAATCAAGTCCCATAAGTTCTAACGCATGTCTAATACCTACATGGTGCTATGTATGTGTTTGTGTGGCGTCTGGACGGACGATATGGGTTTTGAGCTTTTTTTCGGTTTTTTGCCTAAGTGTTGGAGAGTTTTACAAACTGGGCGATAACTCGTTCTCCAAATGTTGAAATCGAGTCCCGTAAGTTCTAATGCATGTCTAATACCTACACGGTTTTATGTGTGTGTTTGCGTGCCATCCGGACGGACGATGCGGGTTTTGGGCTCTTTTTCAGTTTTTTGCCTAATTGTTGGCGAGTTTTGCAAACTGGGCGATAACTCGGTCTCCGTATGTCGGAATCGAGTCCCGTAAGTTCTAACGCGTGTCTAATACCTAAATAGTACTATGTGTGTGTTTACATGGTGTCCGAACGGACGATGCAGGTTTTGGGCTCTTTTTCAATTTTTTACTTAAGTGTTGGCGAATTTTGCAAACTGGGCGATAACTCAATCTTCGTAAGTCAGAATCAAGTCCCGTAAGTTCTAACACGTGTCTAATACCTACGCGGTGTAATGTGTGTGTTTGCGTGGCGTCCGGACGGACGATGCTGGTTTTACGCTCTTTTTCGGCTTTTTGCCTAAGTGCTGGCGAGTTTTGCAAATTAGGCGATAACTCGGTCTCCGTATATCGGAATCAAGTCCCATAAGTTCTAAAGCATGTCTAGTCCCTATGCGGTGCTATGTATGTGTTTTCGTGGCGTCCGATCGGACGATGCAGGTTTTTGGCTCTTTTTTGGTTTTTTGTCAAAGTGTTGGCGAGTTTTGCAAACTGGGCGATAACTCGCTCTTCGTATGTCAGAATCGAGTCCTGTAAGTTCTAACACGAGTCTAATACCTACGCGGTGCTATGTGTGTGTTTGCATGTCGTCCGGACGAACAATACGGGTTTTGAACTCTTTTTCAGCTTTTTGCCTAAGTGTCCGCGAGCTTTCCAAACTGGGCGATAACTCGATCTTCGTATATCAGAATCGAGTCCCGTAGGTTCTAACGCATGTCTAATACCTACGCGGTGCTATGTGTGTGTTTGTGTGGCGTCCGGACGGACGATGCGGGTTTTGGGCTCTTTTTCGGCTTTTTGCCCAAGTGTTGGCGAGTTTTGCAAACTGGCGATAACTCAGTCTCCATATGTCGGAATCGAGTCCCGTAAATTCTAACACGTGTCTAATATCTACACAGTGCTATGTGTGTGTTAAATGGCGTTTGGACGGACGATACAAGTTTTGGGCTCTTTTTCAGTTGTTTACCTAAGTGTTGGCTAATTTTACAAACTGGGTGATAACTCGGTCTTCGTAACTCAGAATCGAGTCCCGTAAGTTCTAACGCATATTTAGTCCTTACGCGGTGCTATGTATGTGTTTGTGTGGCGTCCAAACGGACGATGCAGGTTTTGGGCTCTTTTTCAGCTTTTTGCCAAAGTGTCGGCGAATTTTGTAAACTGGGCAAAAACTCGGTCTTCGTATGTCAGAATCGAGTCCCGTAAGTTCTAACGCGTGTCTAATACCTACGCAGTGCTATGTGTGTGTTTGCGTGTCATCCGGACAGACGATGCGGGTTATGTGCTCTTTTTTGGCTTTTTACCTAAGTGTTGGCGAATTTTGCAAACTGGGCGATAACTCGGTCTTCGTATATCGGAATCAAGTTCCATAAGTTCTAACGCGTGTCTAATACCTACATAGTACTATGTGTGTGTTTACATGGCGTCCAGACGGACGATGTAGGTTTTGGGCTCTTTTTTAATTTTTTACTTAAGTGTTGGCGAGTTTTGCAAACTGAGCGATAACTCAGTCTTCGTAAGTCAGAATTGAGTCCCGTAAGTTCTAACACGTGTCTAATACCTACGCAGTGCTATGTGTGTGTTTACATGGCGTCCGGACGGACGATACAAGTTTTGGGCTCTTTTTCAGTTATTTGCCAAAGTGTTGGCTAGTTTTGCAAACTGGACGATAACTCGGTCTTCGTAAGTCAGAATCGAGTCCCGTAAGTTCTAACGTGTGTCTAATACCTACATAATACTATGTGTGTGTTTACATGGCGTCCAGACGGACGATGCAGGTTTTAGGCTCTTTTTTAATTTTTTACTTAAGTGTTGGCGAGTTTTGCAAACTGGGCGATAACTCAGTCTTCGTAAGTCAGAATCGAGTCCTGTTAGTTCTAACACGTGTCTAATACCTACGCGGTGCTGGTTTTAGGCTCTTTTTCGGCTTTTTGCCTAAGTGCTGGCGAGTTTTGCAAACTGGGCGATAACTCGGTCTCCGTATATCGAAATCAAGTCCCGTAAGTTCTAAAGCTTGTCTAGTCCCTACGCGGTGCTATGTATGTGTTTTCATGGCGTCCGAACGGACGATGCAGGTTTTTGGCTCTTTTTCGGTTTTTTGCCAAAGTGTTGGCGAGTTTTGCAAACTGGGCGATAACTCGCTCTTCGTATGTCAGAATCGAGTCCTATAAGTTCTAACGCGAGTCTAATACCTACGCGGTGCTATGTGTGTGTTTGCATGGCGTCCGGACGAACAATACGGGTTTTGAGCTCTTTTTCACCTTTTTGCCTAAGTGTCGACGAGCTTTGCAAACTAGGCGATAACTCGGTCTTTGTATATCAGAATCGAGTCCCGTAAGTTCTAACGCGTGTCTAATACCTACACAGTGCTATGTGTGTGTTTACATGGAGTCCGGACGGACGATGCAGGTTTGGGCTCTTTTTTAGCTTTTTGCCTAAGTGTTGGCGAGTTTTGCAAACTGGGCGATAACTCGGTCTCCGTATATCGGAATCAAGTCCCGTAAGTTCTAACGCATGATTAGTCCCTACGCGGTGCTATGTATGTGTTTGTGTGGCGTCCGGACGAACGATGCAGGTTTTGGGCTCTTTTTCAGCTTTTTGCCAAAGTGTCGGCGAGTTTTGCAAACTGGGCAAAAACTCGGTCTTTGTATGTCAGAATCGAGTCCCGTAAGTTCTAACGCGTGTCTAATACCTACGCAGTGCTATGTATGTGTTTGTGTGGCATCCGGACAGACGATACGGGTTATGTCCTCTTTTTTGGCTTTTTACCTAAGTGTTGGCGAGTTTTGCAAACTGGGCGATAACTTGGTCTTCGTATATCGAAATCAAGTCCTATAAGTTCTAACGCGTGTCTAATACCTACGCGGTGCTATGTATGTGTTTGTGTAGCATCTGGACGGATGATATGTGTTTTGGGCTTTTTTTCGATTTTATTCCTAAGTGTTGGCGAATTTTACAAACTGGGCGATAACTCGTTCTCCAAATGTTGGAATCGAGTCCTGTAAGTTCTAATGCGTGTCTAATACCTACACGGTGCTATGTGTGTGTTTGCGTGGCGTCCGGAAGGACGATACGGGTTTTGGGTTCTTTTTTAGTTTTTTGCCTAAGTGTTGGCGAGTTTTGCAAACTAGGCGATAACTCGGTCTCTGTATGTCAGAATCGAGTCCCGTAAGTTCTAATGCGTGTCTAATACCTACATAGTACTATGTGTGTGTTTACATGGCGTCCGGACGGACGATGCCAATTTTGAGCTCTTTTTTAATTTTTTTGCTTAAGTGTTGGCGAGTTTTGTAAACTGGGCGATAACTCAGTTTTCGTAAGTCAGAATCGAGTCCCGTAAGTTCTAACATGTGTCTAATACCTACGCGGTGCTATGTGTGTGTTTGTGTGGCGTCTGGACGGACGATGCTGGTTTTGGGCTCTTTTTCGGCTTTTTGCCTAAGTGCTGGCGAGTTTTGCGAACTGGGAGATAACTCAGTCTCCGTATATCAGAATCAAGTTCCGTAAGTTCTAAAGCATGTCTAGTCCCTACGCGGTGCTATGTATGTGTTTTCGTGGCGTCCGAACGGAAGATGCAGGTTTTTGGCTCTTTTTCGGTTTTTTGCCAAAGTGTTGGCGAGTTTTGCAAACTGGGCGATAACTCGCTCTTCGTATATTAGAATCGAGTCCTGTAAGTTATAACGCAAGTCTAATACCTATGCGGTGCTATGTGTGTGTTTGCATGGCGTCCGGACGAACAATACGGGTTTTGAGCTCTTTTTTAGCTTTTTACCTAAGTGTCGGCGAGCTTTGGAAACTGGGCGATAACTCGGTCTTCGTATGTCAGAATCGAGTCCCGTAAGTTCTAACGCGTGTCTAATACCTACAAAGTGCTATGTGTGTGTTTACATGGCGTCCGGACGCACGATGCAGGTTTTGGGCTCTTTTTCAGTTTTTTGCCTAAGTGTTGGTGAGTTTTGCAAACTGGCGATAACTCGGTCTTCGTATGTCAGAATCGAGTCCCATAAATTCAAACACGTGTCAAATACCTACGCGGTGCTATGTGTGTATTTGCGTGGCGTCCGGACGGACAATGCCGGTTTTGGGCTCTTTTTTAGTTTTTTGCCTAAGTGTTGGCGAGTTTTGCAAACTGTGCGATAACTCGGTCTCCGTATATCGGAATCAAGTCCCGTAAGTTCTAACACATGTCTAGTCCCTACGCGGTGCTATGTATGTGTTTGCGTGGCGTCCGGACGGACGATGCAGGTTTTGGGCTCTTTTTCGGCTTTTTGCCAAAGTGTCGGCGAGTTTTGCAAACTGGGCGAAAACTCGGTCTTCGTATGTCAGAATCGAGTCCCGTAAGTTCTAACGCGTGTCTAATACCTACGCGGTGCTATGTATGTATTTGCATGGCATCCGGACAGATGATGCGGGTTATGGGCTCTTTTTTGGATTTTTGCCTAAGTGTTGGCGAGCTTTGCAAACTGGACGATAACTCGGTCTTCGTATATCAGAATCAAGTTCCATAAGTTCTAACGCGTGTCTAATACCTACGTGGTGTTATGTATGTGTTTGTGTGGCGTCTGGATGGACGATATGGGTTTTGCGCTTTTTTCGGTTTTATGCCTAAGTGTTGGCGAGTTTTACAAACTGGGCGATAACTCGTTCTCCAAATGTTGGAATCGAGTCCCGTAAGTTCTAATTCGTGTCTAATACCTACACGGTTCTATGTGTGTGTTTGTGTGGCATCCGGACGGACGATGCGGGTTTTGGGCTCTTTTTGAGTTTTTTGCCTAAGTGTTGGCGAGTTTTGCAAACTGGGCGATAACTCGGTCTCCGTATGCCGGAATCGAGTCCCGTAAGTTCTAACGCGTGTCTAATACCTACATAGTACTATGTGTGTGTTTACATGACGTCCGGACGGACGATGCAGGTTTTGGGCTCTTATTCACTTTTTTACTTAAGTGTTGGCGAGTTTTGCAAACTGGGCGATAACTCAGTCTTCGTAAGTCAGAATCAAGTCCTGTAAGTTCTAACACGTGTCTAATACCTACGCGGTGCTATGTGTGTGTTTGCGTGGCGTCCAGACGGATGATGCTGGTTTTAGGCTCTTTTTCGGCTTTTTGCCTAAGTGCTGGCGAGTTTTGCAAATTAGGCGATAACTTGGTCTTCGTATATCGGAATCAAGTCCCGTAAGTTCTAAAGCATGTCTAGTCCCTACACGGTGCTATGTATGTGTTTTCGTGGCGTCCGAACGGACGATGTAGGTTTTTGGCTCTTTTTCGGTTTTTTGCCAAAGTGTTGGCGAGTTTTGCAAACTGGGCGATAACTCGCTCTTCGTATGTCAGAATCGAGTCCTGTAAGTTCTAACGCGAGTCTAATACCTACGCGGTGCTATGTGTGCGTTTGCATGGCGTCCGGACGAACAATACTGGTTTTGAACTCTTTTTTAGCTTTTTGCCTAAGTGTCGGCGAGCTTTGCAAACTGGGCGATAACTCGGTCTTCGTGTATCAGAATCGAGTCCCATAAGTTCTAATGCGTGTCTAATACCTACGCGGTGCTATGTGTGTGTTTTACGTGGCGTCCGGATGAACGATGCGGGTTTTGGGCTCTTTTTCGGCTTTTTGCCCAAGTGTTGGCAAGTTTTGCAAACTGGCGATAACTCAGTCTCCATATGTCGGAATCGAGTCCCGTAAGTTCTAACATGTGTCTAATATCTACACAGTGCTATGTGTGTGTTTACATGGCGTCCGAACGGACGATACAAGTTTTGGGCTCTTTTTCAGTTGTTTGCCTAAGTGTTGGCTAGTTTTGCAAACTGGACGATAACTCGGTCTTCGTAAGTCAGAATTGAGTCCCGTAAGTTCTAACAAGTGTCTAATACATACGCGATGCTATATGTGTGTTTGCGTGTTGTCCGGAGGGACGATGCAGGTTTTGGGCTCTTTTTTAATTTTTTGACTAAGTGTTTGCGAGTTTAGCAAACTCGGCGATAACTCGGTCTCCGTATGTTGAAATTTAGTCCCGTAAGTTCTAACGCGTGTGTAATACCTGTGCAGTGCTATGTGTGTGTTTGAATGGCGTCTGGACGGACGATACGGGTTTGGGCTCTTTTTCGGTTTTTTGCCTTAAGTGTTTGCGAGTTTTGCAAACTGGGCGATAACTCGGTCTCCGTATGTCGGAATCGAGTCCCGTAAGTTCTAACACGTGTCTAATACCTACATAATACTATGTGTGTGTTTACATGGCGTCCAGACGGACGATGCATGTTTTAGGCTCTTTTTTAATTTTTTACTTAAGTGTTGGCGAGTTTTGCAAACTGGGCGATAACTCAGTCTTCGTAAGTCAGAATCGAGTCCCGTAAGTTCTAACACATGTCTAATACCTACGTGGTGCTATGTGTGTATTTGCGTGGCGTCTAGACGGACGATGCTGGTTTTAGGCTCTTTTTCTGCTTTTTGCCTAAGTGCTGGCGAGTTTTGCAAACTGGGCGATAACTCGGTCTCCGTATATCATAATCAAGTCCCGTATGTTCTAAAGCATGTCTAGTCCCTACGCGGTGCTATGTATGTGCTTTCGTGGCGTCCGAACGGACGATGCAGGTTTTTGGCTCTTTTTCGGTTTTTTGCCAAAGTGTTGGCGAGTTTTGCAAACTGGACGATATCTCGCTCTTCGTATGTCAGAATCGAGTCCTGTAAGTTCTAACGCGAGTCTAATACCTACGCGGTGCTATGTGTGTGTTTGCATGGCGTCCGGACGAACAATACGGGTTTTGAGCTCTTTTTTAGCTTTTTGCCTAAGTGTCGGCGAGCTTTGCAAACTGGGCGACAACTCGGACTTCTTATATCAGAATCGAGTCCCGTAAGTTCTAACGCGTGTCTAATACCTACACAGTGCTATGTGTGTGTTTACATGGCGTCCGGACGGACGATGCAGGTTTTGGGCTCATTTCAGTTTTTTGCCTAAGTGTTGGCGAGTTTTGCAAACTGGCGATAACTCGGTCTTCGTATGTCAGAATCGAGTCCCATAAATTCTAACACATGTCTAATACCTACGCGGTGCTATGTGTGTGTTTGCGTGGCGTCCGGACGGACAATGCTGGTTTTGGGCTCTTTTTTAGTTTTTTGCCTAAGTGTTGGCGAGTTTTGCAAACTGGGCGATAACTCGGTCTCCGTATATCGGAATCAAGTCCCGTAAGTTCTAACGCATGTCTAGTCCCTACGCGGTGCTATGTATGTGTTTGTGTGGCGTCCGGACGGACGATGCAGGTTTTGGGCTCTTTTTCGACTTTTTACCAAAGTGTCAGCGAGTTTTGCATCTGGGCAAAAACTCGGTCTTCGTATGTCAGAATCGAGTCCCGTAAGTTCTAACGCGTGTCTAATACCTACGCGGTGCCATGTGTGTATTTACGTGGCATCCGGACAGATGATGCGGGTTGTGGGCTCTTTTTTGGCTTTTTGCCTAAGTGTTGGCGAGCTTTGCAAACTGGGCGATAACTCGGTCTTCGTATATCATAATCAAGTCCCATAAGTTCTAACGCGTGTCTAATACCTACGCGGTGCTATGTATGTGTTTGTGTGACGTCTGGACGGACGATATGGGTTTTGGGCTTTTTTTCGGTTTTATGCCAAAGTGTTGGCGAGTTTTACAAACTGGGCGATAACTCGTTCTCCAAATGTTGGAATCGAGTCCCGTAAGTTCTAATGCGTGTCTAATACCTACACGGTTCTATGTGTGTCTTTGCATGGCGTCCGGACGGACGATGCGGGTTTTGGGCTCTTTTTCAGTTTTTTGCCTAAGTGTTGGCGAGTTTTACAAACTGGGTGATAACTCGGTCTCCGTATGTCAGAATCGAGTCCCGTAAGTTCTAACGCGTGTCTAATACCTACGCGGTGCTATGTGTGTGTTTGCGTGGCGTCCGGATGGACAATGCTGGTTTTAGGTTCTTTTTTGGCTTTTTGCCTAAGTACTGGCGAGTTTTGCAAATTAGGCGATAACTCGGTCTCCGTATATCGGAATCAAGTCCCGTAAGTTCTAAAGCATGTCTAGTTCCTACACGGTGCTATGTATGTGTTTTCGTGGCGTCCGAATGGACGATGCATGTTTTTGGCTCTTTTTCGGTTTTTTGCCAAAGTGTTGGCGAGTTTTGCAAACTGGGCGATAACTCGCTCTTCGTATGTCAGAATCGAGTCCTGTAAGTTCTAAAGCGAGTCTAATACCTACGTGGTACTATGTGTGTGTTTGCATGGCGTCCGGATGAACAATACGGGTTTTGAACTCTTTTTCAGCTTTTTGCCTAAGTGTCCGCGAGCTTTGCAAACTGGGCGATAACTCGGTCTTCGTGTATCAGAATCAAGTCCCGTAAGTTCTAACACGTGTTAAATACCTACACGGTGCTATGTGTGTGTTTTGCGTGGCGTCCGGACGGACGATGCGGGTTTTGGGCTCTTTTTCAGTTGTTTGCCTAAGTGTTGGCTAGTTTTACAAACTGGGCGATAACTCGGTCTTCGTAAGTCAGAATCGAGTCCCGTAAGTTTTAACACGTGTCTAATACATACGCAGTGTTATGTGTGTGTTTGCGTGGTGTCCGGATGGACGATGCAGGTTTTGGGCTCTTTTTTCGGTTTTATGCCTAAATGTTGGCGAGTTTTACAAACTGGCGATAACTCGTTCTCCAAATGTTGGAATCGAGTCCTGTAAGTTCTAATGCGTGTCTAATACCTACATGGTGCTATGTGTGTGTTTGCGTGGCGTCCAGACGGACGATACGGGTTTTGGCCTCTTTTTCAGTTTTTTGCCTAAGTGTTGGCGAGTTTTGCAAACTGGGAGATAACTCGGTCTCCGTATGTCGGAATCGAGTCCCGTAAGTTCTAACGCGTGTCTAATACCTACATAGTACTGTGTGTGTGTTTACATGGCGTCCGGACAGACGATACAAGTTTTGGGCTCTTTTTCAGTTGTTTGCCTAAGTGTTGGCTAGTTTTACAAAACTGGGCGATAACTCGATGTTCGTAAGTCATAAACGAGTCCCGTAAGTTCTAACACGTGTCTAATACATACGCGGTGCTATGTGTGTGTTTGCGTGGTGTCCGGATGGACGATGCAGGTTTTTGGCTCTTTTTCGGTTTTATGCCTAAGTATTGGCGAGTTTTACAAACTGGGCGATAACTCGTTCTCCAAATGTTGAAATCGAGTCCCGTAAGTTCTAATGCGTGTCTAATACCTACACGGTGCTATGTGTGTGTTTGCGTGGCGTCCGGACGGACGATACGGGTTTTGGGCTCTTTTTCAGTTTTTTGCCTAAGTGTTGGCGAGTTTTGCAAACTGGGCGATAAATCGGTGTTCGTATGTCAGAATTAAGTTCTGTAAGTTCTAACGCGTGTCTAATACCTACATAGTACTATGTGTGTGTTTACATGGCGTCCGGACGGACGATGCAGGTTTTGGGCTCTTTTTAAATTTTTTACTTAAGTGTTGGCGAGTTTTGCAAACTGGGCGATAACTCGGTCTCCGTATATCGGAATCAAGTCCCGTAAGTTCTAAAGCATGTCTAGTCCCTATGTGGTGCTATGTATGTGTTTTCGTGGCGTCCGAACGGACGATGCAGGTTTTTGGCTCTTTTTCGGTTTTTTGCCAAAGTGTTGGCAAGTTTTACAAACTGGGCGATAACTCGCTCTTCGTATATCAGAATCGAGTCCTGTAAGTTCTAACGCGAGTCTAATACCTACGCGGTGCTATGTGTGTGTTTGCATGGCGTCCGGACGAACAATACGGGTTTTGAGCTCTTTTTCAGCTTTTTGCCTAAGTGTCGACGAGCTTTGTAAACTGGGCGATAACTCGGTCTTCGTATATCAGAATCGAGTCCCGTAAGTTCTAACGCGTGTCTAATACCTACACAGTGCTATGTGTGTGTTTACATGGCGTCCGGACGGACGATGCAGGTTTTGGGCTCTTTTTTAGCTTTTTACCTAAGTGTTGGCGAGTTTTGCAAACTGGGCGATAACTCGGCCTTCGTATATCGGAATCAAGTCCCATAAGTTCTAACGCGTGTCTAATACCTACGCGGTGCTATATATGTATTTGTGTAGCATCTGGACGGATGATATGGGTTTTGGGCTTTTTTTCGGTTTTACGCCTAAGTGTTGGCGAATTTTACAAACTGAGCGATAACTCGTTTTCCAAATGTTGGAATCGAGTCCCGTAAGTTCTAATGCGTGTCTAATACCTACACGGTGCTATGTGTGTATTTGCGTGGCATCCGGACATATGATGCGGGTTATGGGCTCTTTTTTGGCTTTTTGCCTAAGTGTTGGTGAGCTTTGCAAATTGGGCGATAACTTGGTCTTCGTATATCAGAATCAAGTCCCATAAGTTCTAACGCGTGTCTAATACCTACGTGGTGCTATGTATGTGTTTGTGTGGCGTCTGGACGGACGATGTGGGTTTTGGGCTTTTTTTCGGTTTTATGCCTAAGTGTTGGCGAGTTTTACAAACTGGGCGATAACTCGTTCTCCAATTGTTGGAATCGAGTCCCGTAAGTTCTAATGCATGTCTAATACCTACACGGTTCTATGTGTGTGTTTGCGTGGCGTCCGGACGGACGATGCGGGTTTTGGGCTCTTTTTGAGTGTTTTGCCTATATGTTGGCGAGTTTTGCAAACTGGGCGATAACTCGGTCTCCGTATGTCGGAATCGAGTCCTGTAAGTTCTAACGCGTGTCTAATACCTACATAGTACTATGTGTGTGTTTACATGGCGTCCGGACGGACGATGCAGGTTTTGGGCTCTTTTTTAATTTTTTACTTAAGTGTTGGCGAGTTTTGCAAACTGGACGATAACTCAGTCTTCGTAACTCATAATCATGTCCCGTAAGTTCTAACACGTGTCTGATACCTACGCGGTGCTATGTGTGTGTTTGCGTGGCGTCCGGACGGACGATGCTGGTTTTAGGCTCTTTTTCGGCTTTTTGCCTAAGTGTTGGCGAGTTTTGCAAATTAGGCGATAACTCGGTCTCCGTATATCAGAATCAAGTCCCATAAGTTCTAAAGCATGTCTAGTTCCTACGCGGTGCTATGTATGTATTTTCGTGGCGTCCGAACGGACGATGCAGGTTTTTGGCTCTTTTTCTGTTTTTTGCCAAAGTATTGGCGAGTTTTGCAAACTGGGCGATAACTCGCTCTTCGTATGTTAGAATCGAGTCCTGTAAGTTCTAACGCGAGTCTAATACCTACGCGGTGCTATGTGTGTGTTTGTATGGCGTCCGGACGAACAATACGGGTTTTGAACTCTTTTTTAGCTTTTTGCCTAAGTGTCGACGAGCTTTGCAAACTGGACGATAACTCAGTCTTCGTGTATCAGAATCGAGTCCCATAAGTTCTAACGCGTGTCTAATACCTACGCGGTGCTATGTGTGTGTTTTGTGTGGCGTCCGGACGGACGATGCGGATTTTGGGCTCTTTTTCGGCTTTTTGTCCAAGTGTTGGCGAGTTTTGCAAACTGGCGATAACTCAGTCTCCATATGTCGGAATCGAGTCCCGTAAGTTCTAACACGTGTCTAATATCTACACAGTGCTATGTGTGTGTTTACATGAAGTCCGTACGGACGATACAAGTTTTGGGCTCTTTTTCAGTTGTTTGCCTAAGTGTTGGCTAGTTTTGCAAACTGGGCGATAACTCGGTCTTCGTAAAGCAGAATCGAGTCCCGTAAGTTCTAACACGTGTCTAATACATACGCGGTGCTATGTGTGTGTTTGCGTGGTGTCCGGAGGGACGATGCAGGTTTTGGGCTCTTTTTTAATTTTTTACCTAAGTGTTGGCGAGTTTAGCAAACTCGGCGATAACTCGGTCTCCGTATGTCGAAATTGAGTCCCGTAAGTTCTAACGCGTGTGTAATACCTATGCAGTGCTATGTGTGTGTTTGCATGGCGACTGGACGGACGATACAGGTTTGGGCTCTTTTTCAGTTTTTTGCCTTAAGTGTTTGCGAGTTTTGCAAACTGGGCGATAACTCGGTCTCCGTATGTCGGAATCGAGTCCTGTAAATTCTAACGCGTGTCTAAGACCTACGCGGTGCTATAAGTGTGTTTGCGTGGCATCCGGACGGACGATGCTGGTTTTGGGCTCTTTTTCGGCTTTTTTTCTAAGTGTTGGCGAGTTTTGTAAACTGGGCGATAACTCAGTCTTCGTATGTCAGAATCGAGTCATGTAAATTCTAACGCGTGTCTAATACCTACGCTGTGCTATGTGTATGTTTGAGTGGTGTCCGGACGGACGATGCGGGTTTTGGGCTCTTTTTTGGCTTTTTGCCCAAGTGTTAGCGAGTTTTACAAACTAGGCGATAACTCGGTCTCCGTATGTCAGAATCGAGTCCCATAAGTTCTAACGCGTGTCTAATACCTACGCTGTACTATGTGTGTGTTTGTGTGGCATCCGAACGGACGATGCAGGTTTTGGACTCTTTTTTGACATTTTGCCTAAGTGTTGGCGAGTTTTGCAAACTGGGCGATAACTCAATCTTCTTATGTCGGAATCGAGTCCCGTAAGTTCTAATATGTGTTTAATACCTACGCGGTGCTATGTGAGTGTTTGCGTGGTGTCCGGACGGATGATGCGGGTTTTGGGCTCTTTTTCGACTTTTTGCCTAAGTATTGGCGAGTTTTGGAAACTGGGCGATAGCTCGGTCATCGTATATCGGAATCAAGCCCCGTAAGTCCTAATGTGTGTCTAATACCTACGCTGTGCTATGTGTGTGTTTGTGTGGCATCCGGACGGACGATATGGGTTTTGGGCTTTTTTCGGTTTTATGCCTAAGTGTTGGCGAATTTTGCAAACTGGGCGATAACTCGTTCTCCGAATGTTGGAATCGAGTCCCGTAAGTTCTAACGCGTGTCTAATACCTACATAGTACTATGTGTGTGTTTATATGGCGTCCGGACGGACGATGCAAGTTTTGGGCTCTTTTTAAATTTTTTACTTAAAGTGTTGGCGAGTTTTGCAAACTGGGCGATAACTCAGTCTTCGTAAGTCAGAATCAAGTCCCGTAAGTTCTAACACGTGTCTAATACCTACGCGGTGTTATGTGTGTGTTTGCGTGGCATCCGGACGTACGATACTGGTTTTAGGCTTTTTTTCGGCTTTTTGCCTAAGTGCTGGCGAGTTTTGCAAATTGGGCGATAACTCGGTCTCCGTATTTCGAAATCAAGTCCTGTAAGTTCTAAAGCATGTCTAGTCCCTACGCGGTGCTATGTATGTGTTTTCGTGGCGTCCGAAAGGACGATGCAGGTTTTTGGCTCTTTTTCGGTTTTTTGCCAAAGTGTTGGCGAGTTTTGCAAACTGGGCGATAACTCGCTCTTCGTAAGTCAGAATCGAGTCCTGTAAGTTCTAACGCGAGTCTAATACCTACGCGGTGCTATGTGTGTGTTTGCATGGCGTTCGGACGAACAATACGGGTTTTGAACTCTTTTTCAGCTTTTTGCCTAAGTGGCGGCGAGCTTTACAAACTGGGCGATAACTCGGTCTTCGTGTATCAGAATCGAGTCCCGTAAGTTCTAACGCGTGTCTAATACGTACGCGGTGCTATGTGTATGTTTGCGTGGCGTCTGGACGGACGATGCTGGTTTTGGGCTCTTTTTCGGCTTTTTGTATATGTGTTGACGAGTTTTGCAAACTGGGCGATAACTCGGTCTCCGTATATCGGAATCAAGTCCCGTAAATTCTAACGCATGTCTAATCTCTACGCGGTGCAATGTATGTGTTTGCATGGCGTCCGGATGGACGATGCAGGTTTTGGGCTCTTTTTCGGTTTTTTGCCAAAGTGTTAGCGAGTTTTTCAAACTGGGCGATAACTCGGTCTTCGTATGTCAGAATCGAGTCCCGTAAGTTCTAAGGCATGTCTAATACATACGCGGTGCTATATGTGTGTTTACGTGGCGTCCGGACGAACAATGTGGGTTTTGGGTTCTTTTTTGGCTTTTTGCCTAAGTGTTGGCGAGTTTTGCAAACTAGGCGATAACTCAGTCTCCATATGTCGGAATCGAGTCCCGTAAGTTCTAACACGTGTCTAATATCTACACAGTGCTATGTGTGTGTTTACATGAAGTCCGTACGGACGATACAAGTTTTGGGCTCTTTTTCAGTTGTTTGCCTAAGTGTTGGCTAGTTTTGCAAACTGGACGATAACTCGGTCTTCGTAAGTCAGAATCGAGTCCCGTAAGTTCTAACGCGTGTCTAATACCTACATAATACTATGTGTGTGTTTACATGGCGTCCAGACGGACGATGCAGGTTTTAGGCTCTTTTTTAATTTTTTACTTAAGTGTTGGCGAGTTTTGTAAACTGGGCGATAACTCAGTCTTCGTAAGTCAGAATCGAGTCCTGTAAGTTCTAACACGTGTCTAATACCTACGCGGTGCTGGTTTTAGGCTCTTTTTCGGCTTTTTGCCTAAGTGCTGGCGAGTTTTGCAAACTGGGCGATAACTCGGTCTCCGTATATCGAAATCAAGTCCCGTAAGTTCTAAAGCTTGTCTAGTCCCTACGCGGTGCTATGTATGTGTTTTCGTGGCGTCCGAACGGACGATGCAGGTTTTTGGCTCTTTTTCGGTTTTTTGCCAAAGTGTTGGCGAGTTTTGCAAACTGGGCGATAACTCGCTCTTCGTATGTCAGAATCGAGTCCTATAAGTTCTAACGCGAGTCTAATACCTACGCGGTGCTATGTGTGTGTTTGCATGGCGTCCGGACGAACGATGCAGGTTTTGGGCTCTTTTTCAGCTTTTTGCCAAAGTGTCGGCGAGTTTTGCAAACTGGGAAAAAACTCGGTCTTTGTATGTCAGAATCGAGTCCCGTAAGTTCTAACGCGTGTCTAATACCTACGCAGTGCTATGTGTGTGTTTGCGTGGCATCCGGACAGACGATACGGGTTATGTGCTCTTTTTTGGCTTTTTACCTAAGTGTTGGCGAGTTTTGCAAACTGGGCGATAACTCGGTCTTCGTATATCGGAATCAAGTCCTATAAGTTCTAACGCGTGTCTAATACCTACGCGGTGCTATGTATGTGTTTGTGTAGCATCTGGACGGATGATATGTGTTTTGGGCTTTTTTTCGATTTTATGCCTAAGTGTTGGCGAATTTTACAAACTGGGCGATAACTCGTTCTCCAAATGTTGGAATCGAGTCCTGTAAGTTCTAATGCGTGTCTAATACCTACACGGTGCTATGTGTGTGTTTGCGTGGCGTCCGGAAGGACGATACGGGTTTTGGGTTCTTTTTTAGTTTTTTGCCTAAGTGTTTGCGAGTTTTGCAAACTAGGCGATAACTCGGTCTCTGTATGTCAGAATCGAGTTCCGTAAGTTCTAATGCGTGTCTAATACCTACATAGTACTATGTGTGTGTTTACATGGCGTCCGGACGGACGATGCCAATTTTGAGCTCTTTTTTAATGTTTTTGCTTAAGTGTTGGCGAGTTTTGCAAACTGGGCGATAACTCAGTTTTCGTAAGTCAGAATCGAGTCCCGTAAGTTCTAACATGTGTCTAATACCTACGCGGTGCTATGTGTGTGTTTGTGTGGCGTCTGGACGGACGATGCTGGTTTTGGGCTCTTTTTCGGCTTTTTGCCTAAGTGCTGGCGAGTTTTGCGAACTGGGAGATAACTCAATCTCCGTATATCAGAATCAAGTTCCGTAAGTTCTAAAGCATGTCTAGTCCCTACGCGGTGCTATGTATGTGTTTTCGTGGCGTCCGAACGGAAGATGCAGGTTTTTGGCTCTTTTTCGGTTTTTTGCCAAAGTGTTGGCGAGTTTTGCAAACTGGGCGATAACTCGCTCTTCGTATATTAGAATCGAGTCCTGTAAGTTATAACGCAAGTCTAATACCTACGCGGTGCTATGTGTGTGTTTGCATGGCGTCCGGACGAACAATACGGGTTTTGAGCTCTTTTTTAGCTTTTTACCTAAGTGTCGGCGAGCTTTGGAAACTGGGCGATAACTCGGTCTTCGTATGTCAGAATCGAGTCCCGTAAGTTCTAACGCGTGTCTAATACCTACAAAGTGCTATGTGTGTGTTTACATGGCGTCCGGACGCACGACGCAGGTTTTGGGCTCTTTTTCAGTTTTTTGCCTAAGTGTTGGTGAGTTTTGCAAACTGGCGATAACTCGGTCTTCGTATGTCAGAATCGAGTCCCATAAATTCTAACACGTGTCAAATACCTACGCGGTGCTATGTGTGTATTTGCGTGGCGTCCGGACGGACAATGCCGGTTTTGGGCTCTTTTTTAGTTTTTTGCCTAAGTGTTGGCGAGTTTTGCAAACTGTGCGATAACTCGGTCTCCGTATATCGGAATCAAGTCCCGTAAGTTCTAACGCATGTCTAGTCCCTACGCGGTGCTATGTATGTGTTTGCGTGGCGTCCGGACGGACGATGCAGGTTTTGGGCTCTTTTTCGGCTTTTTGCCAAAGTGTCGGCGAGTTTTGCAAACTGGGCGAAAACTCGGTCTTCGTATGTCAGAATCGAGTCCCGTAAGTTCTAACGCGTGTCTAATACCTACGCGGTGCTATGTATGTATTTGCATGGCATCCGGACAGATGATGCGGGTTATGGGCTCTTTTTTGGATTTTTGCCTAAGTGTTGGCGAGCTTTGCAAACTGGACGATAACTCGGTCTTCGTATATCAGAATCAAGTCCCATAAGTTCTAACGCGTGTCTAATACCTACGTGGTGTTATGTATGTGTTTGTGTGGCGTCTGGATGGACGATATGGGTTTTGCGCTTTTTTTCGGTTTTATGCCTAAGTGTTGGCGAGTTTTACAAACTGGGCGATAACTCGTTCTCCAAATGTTGGAATCGAGTCCCGTAAGTTCTAATTCGTGTCTAATACCTACATGGTTCTATGTGTGTGTTTGTGTGGCATCCGGACAGACGATGCGGGTTTTGGGCTCTTTTTGAGTTTTTTGCCTAAGTGTTGGCGAGTTTTGCAAACTGGGCGATAACTCGGTCTCCGTATGTCGGAATCGAGTCCCGTAAGTTCTAACGCGTGTCTAATACCTACATAGTACTATGTGTGTGTTTACATGACGTCCGGACGGACGATGCAGGTTTTGGGCTCTTTTTCAATTTTTTACTTAAGTGTTGGCGAGTTTTGCAAACTGGGCGATAACTCAGTCTTCGTAAGTCAGAATCAAGTCCTGTAAGTTCTAACACGTGTCTAATACCTACGCGGTGCTATGTGTGTGTTTGCGTGGCGTCCAGACGGATGATGCTGGTTTTAGGCTCTTTTTCGGCTTTTTGCCTAAGTGCTGGCGAGTTTTGCAAATTAGGCGATAACTTGGTCTTCGTATATCGGAATCAAGTCCCGTAAGTTCTAAAGCATGTCTAGTCCCTACGCGGTGCTATGTATGTGTTTTCGTGGCGTCCGAATGGACGATGCAGGTTTTTGGCTCTTTTTCGGTTTTTTGCTAAAGTGTTGGCGAGTTTTGCAAACTGGGCGATAACTCGCTCTTCGTATGTCAGAATCGAGTCCTGTAAGTTCTAACGCGAGTCTAATACCTACGCGGTGCTATGTGTGCGTTTGCATGGCGTTCGGACGAACAATACTGGTTTTGAACTCTTTTTTAGCTTTTTGCCTAAGTGTCGGCGAGCTTTGCAAACTGGGCGATAACTCGGTCTTCGTGTATCAGAATCGAGTCCCGTAAGTTCTAATGCGTGTCTAATACCTACGCGGTGCTATGTGTGTGTTTTACGTGGCGTCCGGACGAACGATGCGGGTTTTGGGCTCTTTTTCGGCTTTTTGCCCAAGTGTTGGTAAGTTTTACAAACTGGCGATAACTCAGTCTCCATTTGTCGGAATCGAGTCCCGTAAGTTCTAACACGTGTCTAATATCTACACAGTGCTATGTGTGTGTTTACATGGCGTCCGAACGGACGATACAAGTTTTGGGCTCTTTTTCAGTTGTTTGCCTAAGTGTTGGCTAGTTTTGCAAACTGGACGATAACTCGGTCTTCGTAAGTCAGAATTGAGTCCCGTAAGTTCTAACAAGTGTCTAATACATATGCGATGCTATGTGTGTGTTTGCGTGTTGTCCGGAGGGACGATGCAGGTTTTGGGCTCTTTTTTAATTTTTTGACTAAGTGTTTGCGAGTTTAGCAAACTCGGCGATAACTCGGTCTCCGTATGTTGAAATTTAGTCCCGTAAGTTCTAACGCGTGTGTAATACCTGTGCAGTGCTATGTGTGTGTTTGAATGGCGTCTGGACGGACGATACGGGTTTGGGCTCTTTTTCGGTTTTTTGCCTTAAGTGTTTGCGAGTTTTGCAAACTGGGCGATAACTCGGTCTCCGTATGTCGGAATCGAGTCCCGTAAGTTCTAACACGTGTCTAATACCTACATAATACTATGTGTGTGTTTACATGGCGTCCAGACGGACGATGCATGTTTTAGGCTCTTTTTTAATTTTTTACTTAAGTGTTGGCGAGTTTTGCAAACTTGGCGATAACTCAGTCTTCGTAAGTCAGAATCGAGTCCCGTAAGTTCTAACACATGTCTAATACCTACGTGGTGCTATGTGTGTGTTTGCGTGGCGTCTAGACGGACGATGCTGGTTTTAGGATCTTTTTCGGCTTTTTGCCTAAGTGCTGGCGAGTTTTGCAAACTGGGCGATAACTCGGTCTCCGTATATCATAATCAAGTCCCGTATGTTCTAAAGCATGTCTAGTCCCTACGCGGTGCTATGTATGTGTTTTCGTGGCGTCCGAACGGACGATGCAGGTTTTTGGCTCTTTTTCGGTTTTTTGCCAAAGTGTTGGCGAGTTTTGCAAACTGGACGATATCTCGCTCTTCGTGTGTCAGAATCGAGTCCTGTAAGTTCTAACGCGAGTCTAATACCTACGCGGTGCTATGTGTGTGTTTGCATGGCGTCCGGACGAACAATACGGGTTTTGAGCTCTTTTTTAGCTTTTTGCCTAAGTGTCGGCGAGCTTTGCAAACTGGGCGACAACTCGGACTTCGTATATCAGAATCGAGTCCCGTAAGTTCTAACGCGTGTCTAATACCTACACAGTGCTATGTGTATGTTTACATGGCGTCCGGACGGACGATGCAGGTTTTGGGCTCATTTCAGTTTTTTGCCTAAGTGTTGGCGAGTTTTGCAAACTGGCGATAACTCGGTCTTCGTATGTCAGAATCGAGTCCCATAAATTCTAACACATGTCTAATACCTACGCGGTGCTATGTGTGTGTTTGCGTGGCGTCCGGACGGACAATGCTGGTTTTGGGCTCTTTTTTAGTTTTTTGCCTAAGTGTTGGCGAGTTTTGCAAACTGGGCGATAACTCGGTCTCCGTATATCGGAATCAAGTCCCGTAAGTTCTAACGCATGTCTAGTCCCTACGCGGTGCTATGTATGTGTTTGTGTGGCGTCCGGACGGACGATGCAGGTTTTGGGCTCTTTTTCGACTTTTTACCAAAGTGTCAGCGAGTTTTGCAAACTGGGCAAAAACTCGTTCTTCGTATGTCAGAATCGAGTCCCGTAAGTTCTAACGCGTGTCTAATACCTACGCGGTGCTATGTGTGTATTTACGTGGCATCCGGACAGATGATGCGGGTTGTGGGCTCTTTTTTGGCTTTTTGCCTAAGTGTTGGCGAGCTTTGCAAACTGGGCGATAACTCGGTCTTCGTATATCATAATCAAGTCCCATAAGTTCTAACGCGTGTCTAATACCTACGCGGTGCTATGTATGTGTTTGTGTGACGTCTGGACGGACGATATGGGTTTTGGGCTTTTTTTCGGTTTTATGCCAAAGTGTTGGCGAGTTTTACAAACTGGGCGATAACTCGTTCTCCAAATGTTGGAATCGAGTCCCGTAAGTTCTAATGCGTGTATAATACCTACACGGTTCTATGTGTGTCTTTGCATGGCGTCCGGACGGACGATGCGGGTTTTGGGCTCTTTTTCAGTTTTTTGCCTAAGTGTTGGCGAGTTTTGCAAACTGGGTGATAACTCGGTCTCCGTATGTCAGAATCGAGTCCCGTAAGTTCTAACGCGTGTATAATACCTACATAGTACTATGTGTGTGTTTACATGGCGTCCGGACGGACGATGCAGGTTTTGGGCTCTTTTTCAATTTTTTACTTAAGTGTTGGCGAGTTTTGCAAACTGGGCGATAACTCAGTCTTCGTAAGTCAGAATCAAGTCCCGTAAGTTCTAACACGTGTCTAATACCTACGTGGTGCTATGTGTGTGTTTGCGTGGCGTCCGGACGGACAATGCTGGTTTTAGGTTCTTTTTTGGCTTTTTGCCTAAATACTGGCGAGTTTTGCAAATTAGGCGATAACTCGGTCTCCGTATATCGGAATCAAGTCCCGTAAGTTCTAAAGCATGTCTAGTTCCTACACGGTGCTAAGTATGTGTTTTCGTGGCGTCCGAACGGACGATGCATGTTTTTGGCTCTTTTTCGGTTTTTTGCCAAAGTGTTGGCGAGTTTTGCAAACTGGGCGATAACTCGCTCTTCGTATGTCAGAATCGAGTCCTGTAAGTTCTAACGCGAGTCTAATACCTACGTGGTACTATGTGTGTGTTTGCATGGCGTCCGGATGAACAATACGGGTTTTGAACTCTTTTTCAGCTTTTTGCCTAAGTGTCCGCGAGCTTTGCAAACTGGGCGATAACTCGGTCTTCGTGTATCAGAATCAAGTCCCGTAAGTTCTAACGCGTGTTAAATACCTACACGGTGCTATGTGTGTGTTTTGCGTGGCGTTCGGACGGACGATGCAGGTTTTGGGCTCTTTTTCAGTTGTTTGCCTAAGTGTTGGCTAGTTTTACAAACTGGGCGATAACTCGGTCTTCGTAAGTCAGAATCGAGTCCCGTAAGTTTTAACACGTGTCTAATACATACGCAGTGTTATGTGTGTGTTTGCGTGGTGTCCGGATGGACGATGCAGGTTTTGGGCTCTTTTTTCGGTTTTATGCCTAAGTGTTGGCGAGTTTTACAAACTGGGCGATAACTCGTTCTCCAAATGTTGGAATCGAGTCCTGTAACTTCTAATGCGTGTCTAATACCTACATGGTGCTATGTGTGTGTTTGCGTGGCGTCCAGACGGACGATACGGGTTTTGGCCTCTTTTTCAGTTTTTTGCCTAAGTGTTGGCGAGTTTTGCAAACTGGGAGATAACTCGGTCTCCGTATGTCGGAATCGAGTCCCGTAAGTTCTAACGCGTGTCTAATACCTACATAGTACTGTGTGTGTGTTTACATGGCGTCCGGACAGACGATACAAGTTTTGGGCTCTTTTTCAGTTGTTTGCCTAAGTGTTGGCTAGTATTACAAAACTGGGCGATAACTCGATGTTCGTAAGTCAGAATCGAGTCCCGTAAGTTCTAACACGTGTCTAATACATACGCGGTGCTATGTGTGTGTTTGCGTGGTGTCCGGATGGACGATGCAGGTTTTTGGCTCTTTTTTCGGTTTTATGCCTAAGTATTGGCGAGTTTTACAAACTGGGCGATAACTCGTTCTCCAAATGTTGAAATCGAGTCCCGTAAGTTCTAATGCGTGTCTAATACCTACACGGTGCTATGTGTGTGTTTGCGTGGCGTCCGGACGGACGATACGGGTTTTGGGCTCTTTTTCAGTTTTTTGCCTAAGTGTTGGCGAGTTTTGCAAACTTGGCGATAAATCGGTGTTCGTATGTCAGAATTGAGTTCCGTAAGTTCTAACGCGTGTCTAATACCTACATAGTACTATGTGTGTGTTTACATGGCGTCCGGACGGACGATGCAGGTTTTGGGCTCTTTTTAAATTTTTTACTTAAGTGTTGGCGAGTTTTGCAAACTGGGCGATAACTCGGTCTCCGTATATCGGAATCAAGTCCCGTAAGTTCTAAAGCATGTCTAGTCCCTATGTGGTGCTATGTATGTGTTTTCGTGGCGTCCGAACGGACGATGCAGGTTTTTGGCTCTTTTTCGGTTTTTTGCCAAAGTGTTGGCAAGTTTTACAAACTGGGCGATAACTCGCTCTTCGTATATCAGAATCGAGTCCTGTAAGTTCTAACGCGAGTCTAATACCTACGCGGTGCTATGTGTGTGTTTGCATGGCGTCCGGACGAACAATACGGGTTTTGAGCTCTTTTTCAGCTTTTTGCCTAAGTGTCGACGAGCTTTGTAAACTGGGCGATAACTCGGTTTTCGTATATCAGAATCGAGTCCCGTAAGTTCTAACGCGTGTCTAATACCTACACAGTGCTATGTGTGTGTTTACATGGCGTCCGGACGGACGATGCAGGTTTTGGGCTCTTTTTTAGCTTTTTACCTAAGTGTTGGCGAGTTTTGCAAACTGGGCGATAACTCGGCCTTCGTATATCGGAATCAAGTCCCATAAGTTCTAACGCGTGTCTAATACCTACGCGGTGCTATATATGTATTTGTGTAGCATCTGGACGGATGATATGGGTTTTGGGCTTTTTTTCGATTTTATGCCTAAGTGTTGGCGAATTTTACAAACTGAGCGATAACTCGCTTTCCAAATGTTGGAATCGAGTCCCGTAAGTTCTAATGCGTGTCTAATACCTACACGGTGCTATGTGTGTATTTGCGTGGCATCCGGACATATGATGCGGGTTATTGGCTCTTTTTTGGCTTTTTGCCTAAGTGTTGGCGAGCTTTGCAAATTGGGCGATAACTTGGTCTTCGTATATCAGAATCAAGTCCCATAAGTTCTAACGCGTGTCTAATACCTACGTGGTGCTATGTATGTGTTTGTGTGGCGTCTGGACGGACGATGTGGGTTTTGGGCTTTTTTTCGGTTTTATGCCTAAGTGTTGGCGAGTTTTACAAACTGGGCGATAACTCGTTCTCCAATTGTTGGAATCGAGTCCTGTAAGTTCTAATGCGTGTCTAATACCTACACGGTTCTATGTGTGTGTTTGCGTGGCGTCCGGACGGACGATGCGGGTTTTGGGCTCTTTTTGAGTTTTTTGCCTATGTGTTGGCGAGTTTTGCAAACTGGGCGATAACTCGGTCTCCGTATGTCGGAATCGAGTCCTGTAAGTTCTAACGCGTGTCTAATACCTACATAGTACTATGTGTGTGTTTACATGGCGTCCGGACGGACGATGCAGGTTTTGGGCTCTTTTTTAATTTTTTACTTAAGTGTTGGCGAGTTTTGCAAAATGGACGATAACTCAGTCTTCGTAACTCATAATCATGTCCCGTAAGTTCTAACACGTGTCTGATACCTACGCGGTGCTATGTGTGTGTTTGCGTGGCGTCCGGACGGACGATGCTGGTTTTAGGCTCTTTTTCGGCTTTTTGCCTAAGTGTTGGCGAGTTTTGCAAATTAGGCGATAACTCGGTCTCCGTATATCAGAATCAAGTCCCATAAGTTCTAAAGCATGTCTAGTTCCTACGCGGTGCTATGTATGTATTTTCGTGGCGTCCGAACGGACGATGCAGGTTTTTGGCTCTTTTTCTGTTTTTTGCCAAAGTATTGGCGAGTTTTGCAAACTGGGCGATAACTCGCTCTTCGTATGTTAGAATCGAGTCCTGTAAGTTCTAACGCGAGTCTAATACCTACGCGGTGCTATGTGTGTGTTTGCATGGCGTTCGGACAAACAATACGGGTTTTGAACTCTTTTTCAGCTTTTTGCCTAAGTGTCGGCGAGCTTTACAAACTGGGCGATAACTCGGTCTTCGTGTATCAGAATCGAGTCCCGTAAGTTCTAACGCGTGTCTAATACGTACGCGGTGCTATGTGTATGTTTGCGTGGCGTCTGGACGGACGATGCTGGTTTTGGGCTCTTTTTCGGCTTTTTGCATATGTGTTGACGAGTTTTGCAAACTGGGCGATAACTCGGTCTCCGTATATCGGAATCAAGTCCCGTAAATTCTAACGCATGTCTAATCTCTACGCGGTGCAATGTATGTGTTTGCATGGCGTCCGGATGGACGATGCAGGTTTTGGGCTCTTTTTCGGTTTTTTGCCAAAGTGTTAGCGAGTTTTTCAAACTGGGCGATAACTCGGTCTTCGTATGTCAGAATCGAGTCCCGTAAGTTCTAAGGCATGTCTAATACATACGCGGTGCTATATGTGTGTTTACGTGGCGTCCGGACTAACGATGCGGGTTTTGGGTTCTTTTTTGGCTTTTTGCCTAAGTGTTGGCGAGTTTTGCAAACTAGGCGATAACTCAGTCTCCATATGTCAGAATCGAGTCCCGTAAGTTCTAACGCGTGTCTAATACGTACATGGTGCTATGTGTGTGTTTGCGTGGCGTCCGGCCTTACGATGCGGGTTTTTGGTTGTTTTTCAGCTTTTTGCCTAAGTGTTGGCGAGTTTTGCAAACTAGGCGATAACTCGGTCTCCGTATGTCGGAATCGAGTCCCGTAAGTTCTAGCGCGTGTCTAATATCTACGCTGTACTATGTGTGTTTGCATGGCGTCCGGATGAGCGATGCAGGTTTTGGGCTCTTTTTTGATTTTTTGCCTAAGTTTTGGCGAGTTTAGCAAATTGGGCGATAACTCGGTCTCCGTATATCGGAATTCAGACCCATATGTTCTAACGCGTGTGTAATACCTACGCAGTGCTTTGTGTGTGTTTGCATGATGTCTGGACGAACGATACGGGTTTTGTGCTCTTTTTCGATTTTTTGCCTAAAGTGTTTGCGAGTTTTGCAAACTGGGCGATAACTCGGTCTCCGTATGTTGGAATCAAGTCCCATAAGTTCTAACGCGTGTCTAATACCTACGCGGTGCTATGTGTGTGTTTGCATGGCATCTGGACGGACGATGCGGGTTTTGGGCTTTTTTCGGCTTTTTGCCTAAGTGTTGACGAATTTTGTAAACTGGGCGATAACTCAGTCTCCGTATGTCGGAATCGAGTCCCGTGAGTTCTAACGCGTGTCTAATACCTACGTGATGCTATGTGTGTGTTTGCGTGGCATCCGGACGGACGATGCGGGTTTTCAGCTCTTTTTCGGTTTTTTGCCTAAGTGTTGGTGAGTTTTGCAAACTGGGTTATAACTCGGTCTCCGTATGTCGGAATCGAGTCCCATAAGTTCTAATGTGTGTCTAATATCTACGCGGTGATATGTGTATGTTTGCATGGTGTCTGGAGGGACTATACGGGTTTTGGACTTTTTTTTGACTTTTTGCCTAAATATTGGTGAGTTTTGCAAATTGGGCGATAACTCAGTCTTCGTATATCGGAATCAAGTCCGGGAAGTTCTAACACGTGTCTATTACCTACGCAATGCTATGTGTGTGTTTGCATGGCGTCCTGACAGACGATCCGGGTTTTGGGCTCTTTTTCAGCATTTTGCCTAAGTGTTGGCGAGTTTTACAAACTGAGCGATAACTCGGTCTTCGTATGTCGGAATCGAGTCCCGTATGTTCTAATCCGTGTCTAATACCTACACGGTGCTATATGTGTGTTTGCGTGTCGTCCGGACAGACGATACGGGTTTTGGGCTCTTTTTCGGCTTTTTGCCTAAGTGTTGGCGAGTTTTGCAAACTGGGCGATAACTCGGTCTCCGTATATTAGAATCGAGTCCCGTAAGTTCTAACACGTGTCTATTACCTACGCAATGCTATGTGTGTGTTTGCATGGCGTCCTGACAGACGATCCGGGTTTTGGGCTCTTTTTCAGCATTTTACCTAAGTGTTGGCGAGTTTTGCAAACTAGGCGATAACTCGGTCTCCGTATGTCGGAATCGAGTCCCATAAGTTCTAACGCGTGTCTAATACGTACGCGATACTATGTGTGTTTGCATGACGTCCGGACGGACGATGCAGGTTTTGGGCTCTTTTACAATTTTTTGCTTAAGTGTTGGCGAGTTTAGCAAATTGGGTGATAATGTGACAACCTGATATTTTAGATACAAATAAATCATAAATTTTGCGTATAATTTTTTTTTTATTTATTAAAAATAAATATGAATGATATGTGCCAAGGTAATGTGTAATTATAATTATATGTTTGATAAATAAGATTTATTTATTACATTATTAATTATAAATAAATTTATTTTAGCAATATTGGTTATTATAAATGATATTCTTATAGTAATTAATTCTATATTAGAAATGGTTTATTAATTATTTTTCCATGAAATTATATGTTTATATTATTCAAATAATACATGAAATGATTTTGAATAATTATAATAATTATTTTATTATAAGAATTTTGTTCAAGTTATTAAGTAAATTATTTTTACTTAATTATAAGGTTAATTATGGTGGATAAAATCAGATATGGAATCCAAAACCTAATTTTTGGTTTTGATCAAAGAATAATAATAATATTATAATATTATGATAGTTTGATTTTTCAGTGCTATTAATATGTACTGTAAAAATTATACTGTTGATGGATGGTCAATTATGGTATATTGACCAAACCCTAGCATTAATTGATTTAACTTTATTTATCAATTTCAATGAGAAATTTAAGATTTATTAAATATTTGTGTTATATGCTATATGTTATGTATTATTTCATGGTATGCTAATTAGGAAACCCTTATTATTAAATTAAAACTCTAATTGTATCTGAATTTTCTATTAAACCCTAATTCGGAAATTTAAACCGAAGGTTTGAATTGTCAAGAATTGTGTTACATTAATTAATGACAGGTATAATATGTTTTATATCACTTATTAAATAAACTTAATTAGTGATTTTAGACCGTATGAATTAAAACTCTAATTATTGTCGCAAAACCCTAATTTTAAAATTTAAAACCTTAATCGATAATTAGGAATCCTAATTGAGAAACCCTAATTGCTAAATTAAGATGTTTAATGCTATTTAGCAAACATTAAACTCTAATGATCATGATTAATGTAATTAGAAATCTTAATTACAAGTTGTTAACCCTAATTACTAAATTATTAATCCTAATTGTATATTTGGTAACCCTAATTACCAACTTGGCGCCTTAATTGCTAATTAGTGATACTAATTATAATTAGTACATCCTTAAACCTAATTATTAGGTATATGTGATTAGGAAATCTAAACCAATTTAGAAATTCTAATTTGGAATTTTTATAAACTAAAATTTTAGTTTATAATTTTATTTTATTCCAAACCCTAGTTGCTAAAATGTGTTTATGCATAAAACCTCAGGGTTAAACCCTAAGGGTCAAACCCTAAGGGTTTGGCAATTTACCCAAAATGGCATTAATTTGTCATGCCAAAAGACCATATTGCCCCCTATGCATTAATTGAAGCTACAAACTAGGTTTTGACAATAGGTTGGAGTGGGTGACCAACTTATTTGACAAATGAGACACAAATTGACAGCACAAGGGTTCTAGATCAGCCATACATGCATCTTGTTGGATTATAAACTGATTTAAGGAGAGAGAAAGTCATTTATTAACTTATATTTTGTGCAACACTCCACAATACTCTCTCAAGCCCCTTATATCCGAAAAAATTAAACTAGATCAGTTCCATAACCAAGCCCCACAAACATCACAACCAAATCAGAAGCTCAGAATCACAGATTGTTCATAAGGAGGTATAAACCCTAGCTTAGATTTTGCCCAAAATTCGGTTGTTAGATGTTAGTTTTTTTTTGTTAAACATGTTTGTTATAGTGTCTAATGATGATCTGGGTTGCTAGATGTTAGATCCATAACATCTAGAGTCTCGGATTTGAAGATTTGCAAAATCTGGAAAAGTGAGAAATATGGTCTGACAACCAAATGTCAGGTCCCATAGATCTCGTCCTATTATGTGTTTTCGTGTTTTTAAGCTTTGATCTCGTAGTATGCTGTAAGATCTTTGATCTGAAATTGGAATCAAAGTCAAACCTTAATCCAGTAGAAAGTTATTAGTGGTCAAACCACGTTGACCGGCATTGACCACACGTTTCTGGGTAACCCAGAACGTGCCCAGAAATTCTGACAGCCTGTTCATGCACTTGGATCTTGCTTGTGATTAGGTGTTAGACCTTGTTATTGTTGTAATATTGTTGTCTGATGTCTAGTCTACATGAACATGCCTCTAAAATCATTATATCGTTATCTAAAGAAACGAGATCAATGGTCAAAGTAGTAAGGACGAAACTGCCGGTTGAAGTTTCTGGGTAACCCAGAAACCTTCATAAGCAGTTTCGGACTACTACTTTGACCGGTTCATAACTATCTTATGTGATGTTGTTAAAATATTTTTATGTAATGAATCTGTAGATTTACATGTGTTATACATAGTGAAGGCTTTATATCACTAAAAAATTATAAGATCAACAAGTTATGGAAGCCCAAAACGAGCCAGTCGAACTGTTCTTAATTTCTGGGTAACCCAGAAAATGAAGAACAGCTCTGACAGCTTGTTTGTGGCTCCAGATCTACTTTGTTATGGGTTGTATGGCTACGTTAGTTGTTGGATCTTGTAGTCGTGCATTAGTACTACAATATCTGACTCATAACATGTTCATTAACATCAGGATCTGACCGGAAATCGTGGTCAAACGCGATACCTTGTTCACTGTCTATGAAGGCTCAAGAACATGAAGAACACCTATAGCGACAGTTCTGTCGCTATAGGTGGTCTTTAGCGACAGATTTTTTTAAAATTTCCAGAAATTAATAAAAAAATAGAAAAAAATTGTTTTTAATTATTAAAAATACAAAATAAATTATTAAAAATTATTTTAAATTCTGAAAATTAGTTTTTAATTATTTTAAATATATTTCATAAATATTTAATATTTTTGGAATATTAAAAGTATTTAATTTATTTAATTATAATATTAAATAAATTATTTAAAAATGATTTTAATATTTAAAAAATCATTTAAAATTATATTATGGCATAAGAAAATAATTTAAGTTATTTTTGATAACTTTTAATATTATGTGATAATTTTCATTAATAAATTAATATTAATGATAATTAAGTTATTTATTAAATGAATTAAATAAATGAATTAAAAATGAATTTATTAAATTAAAAATCATTTTAAATAAGAATAAAGTATTTAAAAATATTTCAAGTTATAAAATATAACTTTTAATATTTAAAGGTAAATTTCATTAATTAATTATTATTAATGATATTAAAGTTATTTAATAATTATATTAAATAATTTAGTTTAAAAATGATTTTAATATTATAATAATCATTTTAAATGAAAATAAAGTATTTAAAGATATTTTAAGTTATAAAGTATAACTTTTAATATTTAAAGGATAATTTCATTAATAATTTAATATTAATGATATTTATTTAATGATTAATGATATTAAATTTATTTAATAATTATATTAAATAAATAGTTTAAAAGGGTTTTATTTATTTAAAAATCATTTAAAAAGGATATAAGTGAATTAAAAATATTTGAAGTTGTAATTAATAACTTTTAATATTTGGATAATGATAAATTAATATTAATGATAATAGAATTGTTTGATATTTAAATCATTTAACAATGATTCTGATATTTCAAATATTATGGTAAATGGTAATAATTATTTTATAATTATTACAAGGTCATGAAAAATGTTATTAACGGTTGTTTAAAATATCTAGGTGGATATTTTATAACTGTATAGAGTCACAGACTCGATATTTACCCAATAAAGTTGTCGGTAGACCGACATATTTCAGAAATTGATCTGGACTTAGATAGATTGACTTGATAAGTGAATTATTTGTGATTCAATGGTGTTAAAGTTATGTGACAATGTGATTAGGAATGTGCTGACTGCAATAAGCAGTATTATATGATATAATATATTATTCTAATTAGACAATGATCTATTTAATGATAGGACTTGATAGAAAAGATATATCTAAGTTGTGTAAGCAGCAGACAAGGCAAGTATCTAACCCTTTGCATTTACTTTATGCTAAGGACATGCGTAAAATAATATCTGAACTGTTCAAATATTTCAACCTTTGTATATACTTATGCAATGATTCTGTATAAGCAAACTGTTAAGCAATAATTGTTGTACAATTTCCTTTATCCTGTTAATATTGATCAAGTTATTTATTCTGTTCGTTAATTTCTATAACATGGTTATACAAGTGTCCCCACTTAGATAATCATTATATTTTATCACATGTTGATACATACTTATAGTTACTTAGTATGTATACCTTGAAATAAAAGTCGTCTAAGCTATTTGATCCAGCTAGACATATAATTAAAGTTGTTGTTGAACAAGATAAAACTTATCCAACCGAATTGTTTTGGTATGGATTCAAGACTGTTATGAACATCCCAATCATGGGAAATTTTTATGCGCTACGGCGGACAAAGGATGAACGATAACATCGTTCTAGCAATGTAGTATTGATCAATATAGGGCATAACGGGCTGATCACCCCCGTGCCCGTAAGCAATGACGGTTTACAGATGAATTTTCGTTTAAACCTTTTCGAAAATAGAAAATAATGTTCATAGTCTGTCAACTGATTCTCATTTATAGTCAATACGTAGTTTAAAAAAATTTTGAAATCAAAATGACATGTTGTTGATTATTGGTTCAGCTTACTTCACAACTGTTGATCCGTTGTAGAAGTATCTTTCAAAGAAAACATTTAATCCTTTCAGTTAACTATTATTGTTGTTATTACTTGCTGGGCACTCGAATGCTCATTCTTGCTTAATTGTAAATGTTTTCAGCTAAGTGTGAACAAACCGAAGGATCTGCCAAGAACAAGGGGAAAGGGAAAGTTGCTGACTAAATGTTTAAGCTATTTTATGTAATAGTCTGACTTTATGATAAGGATAATAAATATTATTATTATGATCATGTAACGAATGTTAAAGGTTTCATACTTGGGAACTAAACTCTAATAATATGTAAATTAAGTTTGAAAATCTATATTATTGTTATTATTATTAGTATTATTCTGCTCATAGAAATGGTATCGTGAAGCACCGAGTTCGGGTTTCAAGTACCTGGATTTGGGGGCGTCACAAAATGGTATCAGAGCTATAGGGTTAGAAATCTTAGGTGGGATAGACCTTAGGTTATAACCTTAGAACAGAGGGAAACGTTGAAAATATAAATAACTCATATAGAGTTTAAAGGTAGATGAATCGGATAAATTCATCGTCAAACAAATTAAAAGATAACTTATATAAAAACCTTTATGTGTTATGTGTATATATTCTATGCTAATCAGGATAATTTGTTTGTGTAGATGTCAGGTGAAAAAGGATTAGGATACCCTTGGATCGTAAAGAAGAAGCCGATATCAAAGCCAATAGCTGAAATAGAGGCTCAAAGTGAAAGCAACCTCGATGAGGTGGTTATTGTGGAGAATGTCGTACCAGATCCAGAAATGGTTGAACTAACCGATAGTGATTCAGACACTGAAGTTGGAGCTGACCAAGCATCAACTGAAGTGCAGAATCTGCGGGACCGGGTTTCCTCATTGGAACAGTTATGGGAAATAGAAAAATTACTAAATAGTCAATTGCGGAAAGCATTAATTGAAACAATGGAAGAACAAGATAAGCTTAAAATCCAAATTGACCAAATAGGAGATAAAAGCAACAAGTCAACTGCAGCTCCGAACCAGAAGGGAAAAAGAAAAATGAATGATCGTGATCCTGATAATAACCAAGGGAACTTTAAACACATAGAAAAGTGTACAAAATGTGACAAGAAGCATAAAGGCGTGTGCAGGAAAGGGAAAAATGTTTGCTACAATTGCGGACATGGGGGACATTTATCTCCTCAGTGTCCCAATCCTAAGCAGTGTGTCTGTTTTATTTGTGGGATAGAAGGTCATCAAGCAAAAAGTTGTCCTCGATCAAGGAAAAAGGCGTAGTGAATAGGTAGTATAGGTTTTGTGGTGTAGGTTTGTTTAATATTATATGTATGTTTAGTATGTTTGTGTAATGTAATATTCTCAACTTTTTTGTTAATCAAAGTTAAAAATCCCGACTCTTGTGGTCACAAAGGGATATTATTATGGACTATGCTATGTAAATTATTTTGAATTAATGAAAACGGACTCATGTTTGAGTAATGAAACAAGTTTAATATATATTAAACTTATATGATAAGGTTTAGAATGTAAGTTAAATTATGTTTTATTTAACCAGATAATGTCGCCTCGACGACAAACCCGTAATCAAAGGGCAGAAGAATCTGTCAACAACGTTGAAGGACAACCACAACCAGATCCAATGCAGCAATTCGCAAATATGATAGCTCAAGCCATGCAACAAGGAACGGCAGCCGCTGGGAACCAACAGGACAACCGCTTATCAAACTTCAAGGACTTCAAAGATGTAGGACCTCCCGAATTTAGAGGTACAACTGACCCTGTAGAAGCCCAAACTTGGGTTAAAGAAATAGAAAAGGCAAGTGTAATAGCTAGGGTGGCTGAGGAGTAGAAAACGGTTTTTGCTGCCTATATGATGAAGGGTGAAGCAAATTTTTGGTGGGAAGCTAATCAGACAAGGGCTGGGGAAGGTGTAGTTGCTTGGGAAAGGTTTAAAACCCTGTTTTTCGAAAATTATTTTTCATCTAGTATGCAGGCTAGGATGGAAGTAAAATTTCTTGAGTTAAAACAAGAGAATATGTCTGTTGCGGAATATGCCGCAAAATTTAATGAATTGGCTAGGTTCGCCCCGCATCAAGTCGATACGGAGGCTAGAAAAACAAGAAGGTTTGAGCTGGGATTAAAACCCTGGCTCTACAACAAGGTGGCAGTGTTGCAAATCCCTACATTTGCAGCACTCATGGAGAAAGCACTTATTGCTGAGGAGGGAAGTGAGGCTATGAGCCTTTACAACAAAGAAAGGAGGAACAAGGGAAAAGTTGAGGGAGCTGGGAAGGTGGAAGCAAATATTGGGAATAGGAGGGATAAGAGGAAGGTGAACAACTTTGGTGGGGTGCAAGTAAAATAAAAAGGTGCAAATAAGAAGTCGTTGGTGCAATGTTGGAATTGTGGGAAAAATCATTTAGGGGAATGTTTAAAGGGAAAATTTGCATGTTTCAAGTGCGGGCAGGAGGGCCATATCTCTCCCAACTGCCCCAATTCTAAGACAATTGGTGGGTGTTTTCTGTGCGGATCAAAGTAGCATAAGGTGAAAGACTGTCTGAAAAGGAAAGCGGAGGCAATAGGTGTGAACATGGGGAAAAGCGGCGGAACTTTGACAATCACAGGACCAACTTCATCCAGCAAGCCGACGAAATCGACCGCACGAGTCTTCAACATGACAGTCCAAGACACGGTGGCAGCTGGCACTGGAACTCCAGATACTTTTCTTATAACTTTTATTTTTCTTATATATGATTTTCCTATTTATAGTAAATAATTTTATAAAGAAATTTTGAGGGAGAAATTTGAGTTTCTTTAGAAATCAAATTTCCGTATAATCAGAAAGACAAGCTTTTAATAAAAAGTTAAAGATCAGTCTGATCAAAGTGATTAAAATCTACTTGCAACGATTATGAATGTCATGTACCCTGGTAGGTATAGGTTTTAAAGTGGTGATTCCGGGGACGGAATCTTTATAAGGGAGGGTGAATGTGACAACCTGATATTTTAGATACAAATAAATCATAAATTTTGCGTATAATTTTTTATTTATTTATTAAAAATAAATATGAATGATATGTGCCAAGGTAATGTGTAATTATAATTATATGTTTGATAAATAAGATTTATTTATTATATTATTAATTATAAATAAATTTATTTTAGCAATATTGGTTATTATAAATGATATTCTTATAGTAATTAATTCTATATTAGAAATGGTTTATTAATTATTTTTCCATGAAATTATATGTTTATATTATTCAAATAATACATGAAATGATTTTGAATAATTATAATAATTATTTTATTATAAGAATTTTGTTCAAGTTATTAAGTAAATTATTTTTACTTAATTATAAGGTTAATTATGGTGGATAAAATCAGATATGGAATCCAAAACCTAATTTTGGGTTTTGATCAAAGAATAACAATAATATTATAATATTATGATATTTTGATTTTTCAGTGCTATTAATATGTACTGTAAAAATTATACTGTTGATGGATGGTCAATTATGGTATATTGACCAAACCCTTGCATTAATTGATTTAACTTTATTTATCAATTTCAATGAGAAATTTAAGATTTATTAAATATTTGTGTTATATGCTATATGTTATGTATTATTTCATGGTATGCTAATTAGGAAACCCTTATTATTAAATTAAAACCCTAATTGTATCTGAATTTTCTATTAAACCCTAATTCGGAAATTTAAACCGAAGGTTTGAATTGTCAAGAATTGTGTTACATTGATTAATGACAGGTATAATATGTTTTATATCACTTAAATAAACTTAATTAGTGATTTTAGACCGTATGAATTAAAACTCTAATTATTGTCGCAAAACCCTAATTTTAAAATTTAAAACCTTAACCGATAATTAGGAATCCTAATTGAGAAACCCTAATTGCTAAATTAAGATGTTTAATGCTATTTAGCAAACATTAAACTCTAATGATCATGATTAATGTAATTAGAAATCTTAATTACAAGTTGTTAACCCTAATTAATAAATTATAATCCTAATTGTATATTTGGTAACCCTAATTACCAACTTGGCGCCTTAATTGCTAATTAGTGATACTAATTATAATTAGTACATCCTTAAACCTAATTATTAAGTATATGTGATTAGGAAATCTAAACCAATTTAGAAATTCTAATTTGGAATTTTTATAAACTAAAATTTTAGTTTATAATTTTATTTTATTCCAAACCCTAGTTGCTAAAATGTGTTTATGCACAAAACCTTAGGGTTAAACCCTAAGGGCCAAACCCTAAGGGTTTGACAATTTACCCAAAATGCCATTAATTTGTCATGCCAAAAGACCATATTGCCCCTTATGCATTAATTGAAGCTACAAACTAGGTTTTGACAATAGGTTGGAGTGGGTGACCAACTTATTTGACAAATGAGACACAAATTGACAGCACAAGGGTTCTAGATCAGCCATACATGCATCTTGTTGGATTATAAATTGATTTAAGGAGAGAGAAAGTCATTTATTAACTTATATTTTGTGCAACACTCCACAATACTCTCTCAAGCCCCTTATATCCGAAAAAATTAAACTAGATCAGTTCCATAACCAAGCCCCACGAACATCACAACCAAATTAGAAGCTCAGAATCACAGATTGTTCATAAGGAGGTATAAACCCTAGCTTAGATTCTGCCCAAAATTCGGTTGTTAGATGTTAGTTTTTTTTTTGTTAAACATGTTTGTTATAGTGTCTAATGATGATCTGGGTTGCTAGATGTTAGATCCATAACATCTAGAGTCTCGGATTTGAAGATTTGCAAAATCTGGAAAAGTGAGAAATATGGTCTGACAACCAAATGTCAGGTCCCATAGATCTCGTCCTATTATGTGTTTTCGTGTTTTTAAGCTTTGATCTCGTAGTATGCTGTAAGATCTTTGATCTGAAATTGGAATCAATGTCAAACCTTAATCCAGTAGAAAGTCAAACCACGTTGACCGGCATTGACCACACGTTTCTGGGTAACCCAGAACGTGCCCAGAAATTCTAACAGCCTGTTCATGCACTTGGATCTTGCTTATGATTAGGTGTTAGACCTTGTTATTGTTGTAATATTGTTGTCTGATATCTAGTCTACATGAACATGCCTCTAAAATCATTATATCGTTCTATGAAGCAACGAGATCAATGGTCAAAGTAGTAAGGACGAAACTGCCGGTTGAAGTTTCTGGGTAACCCAGAAACCTTCATAAGCAGTTTCGGACTACTACTTTGACCGGTTCATAACTATCTTATGTGATGTTGTTCAAATGTTTTTATGTAATGAATCTGTAGATTTACATGTGTTATACATAGTGAAGGCTTTATATCACTAAAAAATTATAAGATCAACAAGTTATGGAAGCCCAAAACGAGCCAGTCGAACTGTTCTTCATTTCTGGGTAACCCAGAAAATGAAGAACAGCTCTGACAGCTTGTTTGTGGCTCCAGATCTACTTTGTTATGGGTTGTATGGCTACGTTAGTTGTTGGATCTTGTAGTCGTGCATTAGTACTACAATATCTGACTCATAACATGCTCATTAACATCAGGATCTGACCGGAAATCGTGGTCAAACGCGATACCTTGTTCACTATCTATGAAGGCTCAAGAACATGAAGAACACCTATAGCGACGATTCTGTCGCTATAGGTGGTCTTTAGCGACAATATTTTTTAAAATTACCGAAAATTAATAAAAAATAGAAAAAAATAGTTTTTAATTATTAAAAATACAAAATAAATTATTAAAAATTATTTTAAATTCTGAAAATTAGTTTTTAATTATTTTAAATATATTTCATAAATATTTAATATTTTTGGAATATTAAAAGTATTTAATTTATTTAATTATAATATTAAATAAATTATTTAAAAATGATTTTAATATTTAAAAAATCATTTAAAATTATATTATGGCATAAGAAAATAATTTAAGTTATTTTTGATAACTTTTAATATTATGTGATAATTTTCATTAATAAATTAATATTAATGATAATTAATTTATTTATTAAATGAATTAAATAAATAAATTAAAAATGATTTTATTAAATTAAAAATCATTTTAAATAAGAATAAAGTATTTAAAAATATTTCAAGTTATAAAATATAACTTTTAATATTTAAAGGTAAATTTCATTAATTAATTATTATTAATGATATTAAAGTTATTTAATAATTATATTAAATAATTTAGTTTAAAAATGTTTTTAATATTATAATAATCATTTTAAATGAAAATAAAGTATTTAAAGATATTTTAAGTTATATAGTATAACTTTTAATATTTAAAGGATAATTTCATTAATAATTTAATATTAATGATATTTATTTAATGATTAATGATATTAAATTTATTTAATAATTATATTAAATAAATAGTTTAAAAAGGGTTTTATTCATTTAAAAATCATTTAAAAAGGATATAAGTGAATTAAAAATATTTTAAGTTGTAATTAATAACTTTTAATATTTGGATAATGATAAATTAATATTAATGATAATAGAATTGTTTGATATTTAAATCATTTAACAATGATTCTGATATTTCAAAAATTATGGTAAGTGGTAATAATTATTTTATAATTATTATAAGGTCATGAAAAATGTTATTAACGGTTGTTTAAAATATCTAGGTGGATATTGTATAACTGTATAGAGTCATAGACTCGATATTTACCCAATAAAGTTGTCGGTAGACCGACATATTTCAGAAATTGATCTGGACTTAGATAAATTGACTTGATAAGTGAATTATTTGTGATTCAATGGTGTTAAAGTTATGTGACAATGTGATTAGGAATGTGCTGACTGCAATAAGCAGTATTATTTGATATAATATATTAGTCTAATTAGACAATGATCTATTTAATGATAGGACTTGATAGAAAAGATATATCTAAGTTGTGTAAGCAGCAGACAAGGCAAGTATTTAACCCTTTGCATTTACTTTATGCTAAGGACATGCGTAAGATAATATCTGAACTGTTCAAATATTTCAACCTTTGTATATACTTATGCAATGATTCTGTATAAGCAAACTGTTAAGCAATAATTGTTGTACAATTTCCTTTATCCTGTTAATATTGATCAAGTTATTTATTCTGTTCGTTAATTTCTATAACATGGTTATACAAGTGTCCCCACTTGGATAATCATTATATTTTATCAAATGTTGATACATACTTATAGTTACTTAGTATGTATACCTTGAAATAAAAGTCGTCTAAGCTATTTGATCCAGCTAGACATATAATTAAAGTTGTTGTTGAACAAGATAAAACTTATCCAACCGAATTGTTTTGGTATGGATTCAAGACTGTTATGAACATCCCAATCATGGGAAATTTTTATGAGCTACGGCGGACAAAGGATGAACGATAATATCGTTCTAGCAATGTATTATTGATCAATACAGGGCATAACGGGCTGATCACCCCCGTGCCCGTAAGCAATGACAGTTTACAGATGAATTTTCGTTTAAACCTTTTCGAAAATAGAAAATAATGTTCATAGTCTGTCAACTGATTCTCATTTATAGTCAATACGTAGTTTAAAAAAATTTTGAAATCAAAATGACATGTTGTTGATTATTGGTTCAGCTTACTTCACAACTGTTGATCCGTTGTAGAAGTATCTTTCAAAGAAAACATTTAATCCTTTCAGTTAACTATTATTGTTGTTATTACTTGCTGGGCACTCGAATGCTCATTCTTGCTTAATTGTAAATGTTTTCAGCTAAGTGTGAACAAACCGAAGGATCTGCCAAGAACAAGGGGAAAGGGAAAGTTGCTGACTAAATGTTAAAGCTATTTTATGTAATAGTCTGAATTTATGATAAGGATAATAAATATTATTATTATGATCATGTAACGAATGTTAAAGGTTTCGTACTTGGGAACTAAACTCTGATAATATGTAAATTAAGTTTGAAAATCTATATTATTGTTATTATTATTAGTATTATTCTGTTCATAGAAATGGTATCGTGAAGCACCGAGTTCGGGTTTTAAGTACCTGGATTTGGGGGCGTCATAGATAACTCGATCTCCGTATGTCAGAATTGTGTCCCGTAAGTTCTAACGGGTGTGTAATACCTACACAATGCTATGCGTGTGTTTGCATTACGTCTGGACGGATGATACGGGTTTGGGCACTTTTTCGGTTTTTTGCAAACTAGGCGATAACTCGGTCTTCGTATGTCGGAATCGAGTCCCGTAAATTCTAACGAGTGTCTAATACCTACGCGGTGTTATATGTGTGTTTGCGTGGCATCCGGACGGACGATACGGGTTTTGGGCTCATTTTTGCCTTTTTGCCTAAGTGTTGGCGAGTTTTGTAAACTGAGCGATAACTCAGTTTTCGTATGTCAGAATCTAGTCTCGTAAGTTCTAACGCGTTTCTAATACCTACGCTATGCTATGGGTATGTTTGCGTGGCGTCCGGAAGGACGATGCGGGTTTTGGGCTGTTTTTCGGCTTTTTGCCCAAGTGTTGGCGAGTTTTACAAACTAGGCGATAACTAAGTCTCCATATGTCAGAATCGAGTCCCGTAAGTTATAACGCGTGTCTAATACCTACGCGGTGCTATGTGTATGTTTGCGTGGCATCCGAACGGACGATGCAGGTTTTGGGCTCTTTTTTGGCGTTTTGCCTAAGTGTTGGCGAGTTTTGCAAACTGGGCGATAACTCGGTCTCCGTATGTCGGAATCGAGTCCCGTAAGTTCTAATGTGTGTCTAATATCTACGCGGTGCTATGCGTGGTGTCCGGACAGACAATGCGGGTTTTGGGCTCTTTTTTGACTTTTTACCTAAGTGTTGTCGAGTTTTGCAAACTGGGCGATAACTCGGTCTTCGTATATCAGAATCAAGTCCCATAAGTTCTAACATATGTCTAATACCTACGCGGTGCTATGTATGTGTTTGTGTGGCGTCTGGACGGACGATATGGGTTCTGGGCTTTTTTCGGTTTTATTCCTAAGTGTTGGCGAGTTTTACAAACTGGCCGATAACTCGTTCTCCAAATGTTGGAATCGAGTCCCGTAAGTTCTAATGCCTGTCTATTACCTACACGATGCTATGTGTGTGTTTGCGTGGCATCCGGATGGACGATGCGGGTTTTGGGCTCTTTTTCAGCTTTTTGGCTAAGTGTTGGCGAGTTTTGCAAACTGGGCGACAACTCGGTCTCCGTATGTCGGAATCGAGTCCCATATGTTCTAATGCGTGTCTAATACATACACAGTACTATGTGTGTATTTACATGGTGTCCGGATGGACGATGCAGGTTTTGGGCTCTTTTTCAATATTTTGCCTAAGTGTTGGCGAGTTTTGCAAACTGGACGATAACTCGGTCTTTGTATGTCAGAATAGAGTCTCATAAGTTTTAACACGTGTCTAATACCTACGCGGTGCTATATGTGTTTGTGTGGCGTCCGGACGAACGATGCTAGTTTTGGGCCCTTTTTCAGCTTTTTGCATAAGTGTTGGCGAGTTTTGCAAACTGGGCGATAACTCGGTCTTCATAAATCGGAATCAAGTCCCATAAGTTCTAACGCATGTCTAGTCCCTACGCGGTGCAATGTATGTGTTTGCGTGGCATCCGGACAAACGATGCGGGTTTTGGGCTCTTTTTCGGCTTTTTGCCTAAGTGTCGGTGAGTTATACAAATTGGACAATAACTCAGTCTCCGTATGTCAGAATCAAGTCCCATAAATTCTAACGCGTGTATAATACCTACGTGGTGCTATGTGTGTGTTTGCGTGGCGTCCGGACGGACGATGCGGGTTTTGGTCTCTTTTTCGACTTTTTGCCTAAGTGTTGGCGAGTTTTGCAAACTAGGCGATAACTCAGTCTCCATATGTCAGAATCGAGTCCCGTAAGTTCTAACGTGTGTCTAATACCTACGCGATGCTATGTGTGTGTTTGCATGGCGTCCGCCTTTACGATGCGGGTTTTGGGCTCTTTTTTTGCTTTTTGCCTAATGTTGGCGAGTTTTGCAAACTAGGCGATAACTCGGTCTCCGTATGTCAGAATCGAGTTTCGTATGTTCTAACACATGTCTAATACCTATGCGGTACAATGTGTGTTTGCGTGACGTCCGGACGGACGATGCAGGTTTTGAGGGCTCTTTTTTTGATATTTTGCCTATGTTTTGGAGAGTTTAGCAAACTGGGCGATAACTCGGTCTCCGTATGTCAGAATTGAGTCCCGTAAGTTCTAACGCATGTCTAATACCTACACAGTGCTATTTGTGTGTTTACATGGCGTCCGGACGGACGATGCAGGTTTTGGGCTCTTTTTTAGTTTTTTGCCTAAGTGTTGGCGAGTTTTGCAAACTGGGCGATAACTCGGTCTTCGTATGTCAGAATCGAGTCTCATAAGTTTTAACACGTGTCTAATACCTACGCGGTGCTATGTGTGTGTTTGCGTGGAGTTCGGACAGACGATGTTGGTTTTGGGCTCTTTTTCGGCTTTTTACATAAGTGTTAGCGAGTTTTGCAAACTAGGCGATTACTCGGTCTCCGTATATCGAAATCATGTCCCGTAAGTTCTAACGCATGTCTAGTCCCTACGCTGTGCAATGTATGTGTTTGCGTGACGTCCGGACGGATGATGCAGGTTTTGGGCTCTTTTTCAGTTTTTTGCCAAAGTGTTGGCGAGTTTTGCAAACTGGGCGATAACTCGGTGTTCATATGTCAGAATCGAGTCCCGTAAGTTCTAACGCGTGTCTAATACCTACGCAGTGTTATGTGTGTGTTTACGTGGTGTTCGGACGAACGATGCGGGTTTTGGGCTCTTTTTCAACTTTTTGCCTAATATTGGCGAGTTTTGCAAACTGGGCGATAACTCGGTCTCCGTATGTTGGAATTGTGTCCCGTAAGTTCTAACGCGTGTCTAATACCTACGTGGTACTATGTGTATTTGTGTGGTGTCCGAATGGACGATGCAGGTTTTGGGGGCTCTTTTTCGATTTTTTGCCTATATTTTGGAGAGTTTAGCAAACTGGGCGATAACTCGGTCTCCTTATGTCAAAAATTGTGTCCCGTGAGTTCTAACGCGTGTGTAATACCTACGCAGTATATGTGTGTGTTGACGAGTTTTGTAAACTGGGCGATAACTCGGTCTTCATATGTCAGAATCGAGTCCCGTAAATTCTAACGCGTGTCTATTACCTACTCGGTGCTATGTGTGTGTTTGCGTGGCGTCCGGACGAATGATTCGGGTTTTGGGCTTTTTTTGGCTTTTTGCCTAAGTGTTGGCGAATTTTGCAAACTAGGCGATAACTCGGTCTCCGTATGTTAGAATCGAGTCCCATAAGTTTTAACGCGTGTATAATACCTACACGGTGCTATGTATGTATTTACGTGGCGTCCAAACAGACGATGCGTGTTATGGGCTCATTTTCGGCTTTTTCCCTAAGTGTTACCGAGTTTTGCAAACTGAGCGATAACTCGGTCTCCGTACGTTGAAATTGAGTCCCGTAAGTTCTAACGAGTGTCTAATACCTACGCGGTGCTATGTGTATCTTTGCGTGGCGTCTGGACGGACGATGCGGGTTTAAGGCTTTTTTTTGACTTATTGCCCAGGAGTTGGCGAGTTTTGCAAACTAGGCGATAACTCGGTCTCTGTATGTCAGAATCGAGTCCCGTAAGTTCTAACACGTGTCTAATACCTACACGGTGCTATGTGTGTTTTTGCATGGCATCCGGATTAACAATGCTGGTTTTGGGCTCTTTTTCAACTTTTTGACTAAGTGTTGGTGAGTTTTGCAAACTGGGCGATAACTCGGTCTCCTTATGTCAGAATCGAGTCCCATAAATTCTAACGCGTGTCTAATACCTACGCGGTGCTATGTGTGTGTTTGCGTGGCTTTTGGACGGACGATGCGGGTTTTGGGCTCTTTTTTGGCTTTTTGCCTAAGTGTTGGCGAGTTTTACAAACTGGGCGATAACTCGGTCTTCGTACGTCAGAATCAAGTCCCGTAAGTCTAACGTGTGTCTAATACCGACGCGGTACAATGTGTGTGTTTGCGTGGCGTCCGAACGGACGATACGGGTTTTGGGCTCTTTTTCGGCTTTTTGTCCAAGTGTTGGCGAGTTTTGCAAACTAGGCGATAACTCGATCTCCGTATGTCATAATCGAGTCCCGTAAGTTCTAATGCGTGTCTAATACCTACGCGGTGCTATGTGTGTGTTTTCATGGCATCTGGACGGACGATACGGGTATTGGGCTCTTTTTCGGTTTTTTGCCATAAGTGTTGGCGAGTTTTGCAAATTGCGCGATAACTTGGTCTCCGTATGTTGGAATCGAGTCCCGTAAGTTCTAACGCGTGTCTAATACCTACGCGGTGCTATGTGTGTTTGCGTGGAGTCCGAACGGACGATGCGGATTTTGGGCTCTTTTCAGATTTTTGCCCAAATGTTGGCGAGTTTTACAAACTAAGCGATAACTCGGTCTTCGTATGTCAGAATCGAGTCCCGTAAGTTCTAACGCATGTCTAATACCTACGCGGTGCTATGTGTGAGTTTGCGTGGCATCCGGACGAACGATGCGGGTTTTGGGCTCTTTTTCAGCTTTTTACCTAAGTGTTGGCGAGTTTTGTAAACTGGGCGATAACTAAGTCTCCGTATTTCGGAATCGAGTCCCGTAAGTTCTAACGCGTGTCTAATACCTACGCGGTGCTATGTGTATGTTTGCATGGTGTCCGGACGGATGATGCGGGGTTTGGGCTCTTTTTCGGCTTTCTGCCCAAGTGTTGGCGAGTTTTACAAACTAGGCGATAACTCGGTCTCCGTATGTCAGAATCGACTCCCGTAAGTTCTAACACGTTTTTAATACCTACGCGGTGCTATGTGTGTATTTGCGTGGCATCTGGACGAACGATGCGGGTTTTGGGCTCTTTTTCGGTGTTTTGCCTAAGTGTTGGCGAGTTTTACAAACTGGACGATAACTTGGTCTCCGTATGTCGGAATCGAGTCCCGTAAGTTCTAATGTATTTTTAATACCTACGCGATGCTATGTGTGTAAGTCCCGTAAGTTCTAACGCATGTCTAATACCTACGCGGTTCTATGTGTGTGTTTGTGTGGTGTTTGGACGGACGATATGGGTTTTGGACTTTTTTTCGGTTTTATGCCTAAGTGTTGGTGAGTTTTGCAAACTAGGCAATAACTCGGTCTCCGAATGTCAGAATCGAGCCCCGTAAATTCTAATGCGTGTCTAATACCTACACGGTGCTATGTGTGTTTGCGTGGCGTCCGAACGGACGATGAGCGTTTGGGCACTTTTCGGCTTTTTGCCTAAGTGTTGGCGAGTTTTGCAAACTGGGCGATAACTCGGTCTCCGTATGTCGGAATCGAGTCCCGTAAGTTATAACGCGTGTCTAATACCTACACAGTGCTATGTGTGTGTTTGAATGGCGTCCGGACGGACGATGCAGGTTTTTGGATTTTTTTCGGTTTTATGCCTAAGTGTTGGCGAGTTTTGCAAACTGGGTGATAACTCAGTCTCTGAATGTTAGAATCGAGTCTCGTAAGTTCTAATGCGTGTCTAATACCTACACGGTGCTATGTGTGTGTTTGCGTGGCGTCCGAACGGACGATGCGAGTTTTGGGCTCTTTTCGGCTTTTTTCCTAAGTGTTGGCGAGTTTTGCAAACTGGGCGATAACTAGGTCTCCGTATTTCGAAATCAAGTCCCGTAAGTTCTAACGAATGTCTAGTACATACGCGGTGCTATGTATGTGTTTGCGTGGCGTTCGGATGCAGGTTTTGGGCTCTTTTTCGGTTTTTTGCCTAAGTGCTGGCGAGTTTTGCAAACTGGGCGATAACTCGGTCTTCGTATGTCAGAATCGAGTCCTGTAAGTTTTAACGCGTGTCTAATACCTATGCGGTGTTATGTGTGTGTTTGCGTGGTTGTAAGACGAACGATGGGGGTTTTGGGCTCTTTTTCAGCTTTTTGCCTAAGAGTCGGCGAGTTTTGCAAACTGGGCGATAACTCGGTCTCCGTATGTCGGAATCGAGTCCCGTAATTTATAACATGTGTCTAATACCTACGTGGTGCTATGTGTGTTTGCGTGGCATCCAGACGGACGATGCGGGTTTTGGGCTCTTTTCGGCTTTTTGCCTAAGTGTTGGCGAGTTTTGCAAACTAGGCAAAAACTCGTTCTCCGTATGTCAGAATCGAGTCCCGTAAGTTTTAACGCGTGTCTAATACCTACGCGGTGCTATGTTTGTGTTTGGTAGGGTCCGGACAGACGATGCTTGTTTTGGGCTCATTTTCGAATTTTTTCCCAAGTGTTGCCGAGTTTTGCAAACTGGGCGATAACTCGGTCTCTGTATGTCGGAATCGAGTCCCGTAAGTTCTAATGTATGTCTAATACCAACGCGGTGCTATGTGAGTTTTTGTGTGGCGTCCGGACTGACGATTCGGGTTTTGGGCTCTTTTTTGGCTTTTTGCCCAAGTGTTGGCGAGTTTTGCAAACTATGCGATAACTCGGTCTCCGTATGTCAGAATCGAGTCCCGTAAGTTCTAACGTGTTTCTAATACCTACGCGGTGCTATGTGTGTGTTTGCGTGGCATCCGGACGGACGATACGGGTTTTGGGCTCTTTTTCGGCTTTTTGCCTAAGTGTTTGCGAGTTTTGTAAACTGGGCGATAACTCAGTCTTCGTATGTCAGAATCGAGTCCCGTAAGTTCTAACACGTGTCTAATACCTACGCGGTGCTATATGTGTGTTTGCATAGCGTCCGGACGGACGATGCTGGTTTTGGGCTCTTTTTTGATTTTTTGCCTAAGTGTTGGCGAATTTTGTAAACTGGGCGATAACTCAGTCTCCGTATGTCAGAATTGAGTCCCGTAAGTTCTAACGCGTGTCTAATATCTATGCGGTGCTATGTGTGTATTTGCATGGCATCCGGACGGACGATGAGGGTTTTGGGCTCTTTTTCAGCTTTTTGCCTAAGTGTTGGTGAGTTTTGCAAACTTGGTGATAACTCGATCTCCGTATTTTGGAATCGAGTCCCATAAGTTTTAACATGTGTCTAATACCTACGCGGTGCTATGTATGTGTTTGCGTGGCGTCCAAACAGACGATGCGTGTTTTGGGCTCATTTTCAGCTTTTTCTTCAAGTGTTGCCGAGTTTTGCAAACTGGGCGATAACTCGGTCTCCGTATGTCAGAATCGAATCCCGTAAGTTCTAACGAGTGTATAATACCAACTCGGTGCTATGTGTGTGTTTGCGTGGCGTCCGGACGGAAGATGCGGGTTTTGGGCTCTTTTTCGACTTTTTGCCCAATAGTTGGCGAGTTTTGCAAATTAGGCGATAACTCGGTCTCCGTATGTCAGAATTGATTCCCGTAAGTTCTAACGCGTGTCTAATACCTACGCGGTGCTATGTGTGTTTTGGCGTGACATCCTGACGGACGATGCTGGTTTTGGGCTCTTTTTCGGCTTTTTGCCTAAGTGTTGGTGAGCAAATTGGGCGATAACTCGGTCTCCGTATGTCAGAATCGAGTCTTATAATCCTAACGCGTGTATAATACCTATGCGGTGCTATGTGTGTGTTTGCGCGGCATCCGGACGGACGATGCGAGTTTTGGGCTCTTTTTCGACTTTTGCCTAAGTGTTGGCGAGTTTTAAAACTGGGCGATAACCTGGCCTCCGTACATCGGAATCGAGTCCGGTAAGTCTAATGTGTGTCTAATACTGATGCGGTACTATGTGTGTGTTTGCGTGGTGTCCAGACGGAAGATACGGGATTTGGGCTCTTTTTCGGCTTTTTGCCCAAGTGTTGGCGAGTTTTGCAAACTAGGCGATAATTCGGTATCCGTATGTCAGAATCGGGTCCCGTAAGTTCTAATGCGTGTCAAAAACCTACGCGGTGCTATGTGTGTGTGTTTTCATGGCGTCTGGACAGACGATACGGGTTTTGGGCTCTTTTTCGATTTTTTGCCTTAACTGTTGACGAGTTTTGTAAATTGGGCGATAACTCGGTCTCCGTATATCGGAATCGAGTCCCATAAGTTCTAACGCGTGTCTAATACCTACGCGGTTCTATGTGTGTGTTTGCGTGGCGTCCGAACGGACGATGCGGGTTTTGGGCTCGTTTTTTGCTTTTTGCCCAAGTGTCGGCGAGTTTTACAAATTAGGCGATAACTCGGTCTTCGTATGTCAGAATCGAGTCCTGTAAGTTCTAACGCGTGTCTAATACCTACGCGGTGCTATGTGTGTGTTTGCATGGCATACAGACGGACGATGCGGGTTTTAGGCTCTTTTTCGGCTTTTTGCCTAAGTGTTGGTGAGTTTTGTAATTTGGGCGATAACTCAGTTTTCGTATTTTAGAATCGAGTCCCGTAAGTTCTAACGCCTGTCAAATACCTACGCGGTGCTATGTGTATGTTTGCGTGGTGTTCGGACAGACGATGCGGGGTTTGGGCTCTTTTTCGGCTTTTTACCCAAGTGTTGGTGAGTTTTACAAACTAGGCGATAATTCGGTCTCCATATGTTAGAATTGAGTCCCGTAAGATCTAACACGTGTCTAATACCTACGCGGTACTATGTGTGTGTTTGCGTGGCTTCTGGACGGACGATGCAGGTTTTGGGCTCTTTTTCGGCGTTTTGCCTAAGTGTTGGCGAGTTTTGCAAACTTGGCGATAACTCGATCTCCGTATGTCAGAATCGAGTCCCGTAAGTTCTAATGTGTGTCTAATACCTACGCGATGCTATGTGTGTATTTTTGTGGTGTCCGGACGGACGATGCGGGGTTTGGGCTCTTTTTTAACTTTTTGCCTAAGTGTTGGCGAGTTTATAAACTAGGCGATAACTCAGTCTTCGTATATCAGAATCAAGTCCCGTAAGTTCTAACGCATGTCTAATACCTACGCGGTGCTATGTGTGTGTTTGTGTGGTGTCTGGACGGGCGATATGGGTTTTGGGCTATTTTTGACTTTTTGCCTAAGTGTTGGCGAGTTTTGCAAAATGGGCGATAACTCGGTCTCCGTATGTCGGAATCGAGTCCCATAAGTTCTAACACGTGTCTAATACCTTCACAGTGCTATGTGTGTGTTTGAATGGCTTCCGGACGAACGATGCAGGTTTTGGGCTTTTTTTCGATTTTATACCTAAGTGTTGGCGAGATTTACAAACTGGGCGATAACTCGGTCTCCGAATGTCAGAATTGAGTCTCGTAAGTTCTAATGCGTGTCTAATACCTACGCGGTACTATGTGTGTGTTTGCGTAGCGTCCGGACGGACGATGCGGGTTTTGGGCTCTTTTCAGCTTTTTCCCTAAGTGTTAGCGAGTTTTGCAAACTGGGCGATAATTAGGTCTCCGTATGTCGGAATCGAGTCCCGTAAGTTCTAACGCATGTCTAGTACATACGCGGTGCTATGTATGTGTTTGTGTGGCCTCCGGATGCAGGTTTTGGGCTCTTTTTCGGTTTTTTGCCTAAGTGTTGGGGAGTTTTGTAAACTGGGCGATAACTCGATCTTCGTATGTCAGAATCGAGTCCCGTAAGTTCTAACCCGTGTCTAATACCTATGCGGTGCTATGTGTGTGTTTGTGTGGTGTTCGGACGAACGATGCGGGTTTTGGACTTTTTTCGGCTTTTTGCCTAAGTGTCGGCGAGTTTTGCAAACTGGGCGATAACTCGGTCTCCGTATTTCGGAATAGAGTCCCGTAATTTCTAGCACGTGTCTAATACCTACGTGGTGCAATTTGTGTGTCTGCGTGGCGTCCGGACGGACGATACGGGTTTTGGGCTCTTTTTTGGCTTTTTGCCTAAATGTTGGTGAGTTTTACAAACTAGGCAAAAACTCGGTCTCCGTATGTCAGAATCGAGTCCCGTAATTTTCAACGCGTGTCTAATACCTATGCGGTGCTATGTATGTGTTTGGTGGTGTCCGGACAGACGATGCGTGTTTTGGGCTCATTTTCGGCTTTTTCCCCAAGTGTTGTCGAGTTTTGCAAACTGGGCGATAACTCGGTCTCCGTATGTCGAAATCGAGTCCCGTAAGTTCTAATGTGTGTCTAATACTGACGCGGTACTATGTGTGTGTTTGCGTGGCGTCCGGACAGACGATGCGGGTTTTGGGCTCTTTTTTGGCTTTTTGCCCAAGTGTTGGCGAGTTTTGCAAACTAGGGCGATAACTCGGTCTTCGTATATCGAAATCGAGTCTCGTAAGTTCTAATATGTGTCTAATATCTACGCGGTGCTATGTGTGTGTTTGTGTGGCGTTCGGACAGACAATGCGGGTTTTGGGCTCTTTTTCGGTTTTTTGACTAAGTGTTGGCGAGTTTTACAAACTGGGCGATAACTCGGTCTTCGTATGTCAAAATCGTGTCCCGTAAGTTCTGACACGTGTCTAATACCTACAGGGTGCTATGTGCGTGTTTGTGTGGCATCCGAACAGACGATGCGGGTTTTGGCTCTTTTTCGGTTTTTTCTCTATGTGTTGGCGAGTTTTGCAAACTAGGCGATAACTCGGTCTCCGTATGTTGGAATCAAGTCCCATAAATTCTAACGTATGTCTAGTACCTACGCAGTGATATGTATGTGTTTTCGTGACGTCCGGACGGACGATGCAGGTTTTGGGCTCTTTTTCAGGTTTTTGCCTAAGTGTTGGCAAGTTTTGTAAACTGGGCGATAACTCGTTCTTCATATGTCAGAATCGAGTCCCATAAGTTCTAATGCTTGTCTAATACCTATGCGGTGCTATGTGTGTGTTTGCGTGGCATCCGGACGAACGATGCGGGTTTTGGGCTCATTTTCGGCTTTTTACCTAAGTGTCGACGAGTTTTACAAACTAGGCGATAACTCGGTCTCCTTATGTCGGAATCGAGTCCCGTAAATTTTAACATGAGTCTAATACCTACGTGGTGCTATGTGTGTGTTTGCGTGGCGTCTGGACGGACGATGAGGGTTTTGGGCTCTTTTTTGGCTTTTTGCCTAAGTGTTGGAGAGTTTTGCAAACTAGGCGATAACTCGGTCACCGTATGTCAGAATCGAGTCCCGTAAGTTTTAACGCGTGTCTAATACCTACACGGTGCTATGTATGTGTTTGCGTGGTGTCTGGACAGACGATGCGTGTTTTGGGCTCTTTTTTCGACTTTTTGCCTAAGTGTTGGCTAGTTTTGCAAACTGGGCGATAACTCGGTCTCCGTATGTCAGAATCGAGTCCCGTAAGTTCTAACGCGTGTCTAATACCTACGAAGTGCTATGTTTGTGTTTGTGTGGCGTCCGGACGGACGATACGAGTTTTGGGCTCTTTTTCGACTTTTTGCCTAAGTGTTGGCGAGTTTTGCAAACTAGGAGATAACTCGATCTCCGTATGTCAGAATCGAGTCCTGTAAGTTTTAACGCGTGTCTAATATCTACACAGTGCTATGTGTGTGTTTGCGTGGCGTCCAGACCGACGATACTGGTTTTGAGCTCTTTTTTGTATTTTTGCCTAAGTGTTGGCGAGTTTTGCAAACTGGGCAATAAATCGGTCTCCGTATGTCAGAATCGAGTCCTGTAAGTTCTAACGTGTGTCTAATACCTACGCGGTGCTATGTGTGTATTTTCATAGCGTCCAGGCGGACGATGCGAGTTTTAGGCTCTTTTTTGGCTTTTTGCCTAAGTGTTGGCGAGTTTTGCAAACTGGGTGATAACTCGGTCTCCGTATGTCGGAATCGAGTCATGTAAGTTCTAACGCGTGTCTAATACCTACGCGGTGCTATGTGTGTGTTTACAATTACAAATTACGCAAGTTAGGGTTTTATCTTAAGTTTATCTAAGTAATACAATTATAAATTACATAAATTAAATAAGGAAATACATAATTTAATTATTTTTACCTATCGAATATGTGGTGGGAAGATGTTGGCCAAGATAACTGCACACACACGGATGGCCTCCTCCCGTACTACACCCATGAGGTCGTAAACGGCAGCTGTAGGATCGATAGAGCCGTGGACAACCTCCTGAGCCAGCTGATAGATCCGTTCGCGTGATGGTGTGCCTGACTCCACAACACCGCTCGCCATGCACCCCTCTATGATCCGCCAGAAGAAGTCGTCAGATAATGAAGGGTCGGTGCCCGATCCACTCGCACCACTACCTCCAGTGGGTGGGCGTCATTGAGATCTCGCAGCAGGGACTAGGGTGTCAGCTAGGACATGGGGAATGCCCTCAACTCTACCCTTCTTCGGTCCCCCTGTAGCCTGCAGCCAGTCCTCTATCTCCTCGTCCGCACGTGTAGATTCGTCTACTGGAGTGTCACCTCTCTAGCTGCTCCGGGCCACTGCAAGATTCTCGAACCGTCGCTGAAAAAAACACATTAGTAGATGATACGCAAAGTATAAAATGAAATAATACAAAAGAATATCTGAATTTGAAATACATACTAAATAAGAGAATTAGATAACTTACAGCAATGTGTTCTGCCTGAGATGAGATATAACCACCGTCACCTTTCTTTTGGTAGGCGTGCCACAAAAACTCCAAGCGGGAGGGTGCATGCTTTAAACTCACCTCAAGTCTCTCCCGGTACAAGTCGTACGACTGAGACCCAGTGTAGTGTGGGAGACGACTCTGCTGTCGGGCAACTGAACACTGTGCCGAACATCCTTAAGTGTCTGTCCATCAGCCATCTTCGTCTGGGCCTTATTCTTCCAGTCGTAGACCCACTTGTACTAATTCATCTCTAGGTATCTGTGCAGAATAGTCATGCCATGGGCTTCCTGTCCGTCCTCAAAATGATAATATCTCTGCACATTACACATTAAGAAGCTTAGTAGACAACATAAATCAAAGAGGTAACATAAATCAAAGAGGTAACAGTATATTCAAGTGGAATATAAAACTAGCATATGAATGATTGACATCCTACCTTAAACTCAGCAATAATCAACTGACGTGTGCGGTCATCCACATCCGCCCACCTCATCCACGGGCTTGAGAATCGGTTGCGGACGATCCCAAGCAACGTGTTCCTTGGCGTGGCGTCAAGGATACTACAATTAAAATTAATGCATTGCAAATTACAAATAATATATAAGAACTAAATACTTATATTATAGTAATACTATATAGGATATGAAATTACTTATGAGTCCCAACACGACATATAAGCGGCGCCTGGGGGGATTCCCTAGCAAGCCACGTGCTAGTCCCGGCGGAGGCTTGCGTCGATCACCTATGTAGTGAAATACATCAATATTTATATAAACAAATATAATGTCAATACAATATAAAATAAAAAATAATAAGATGTATCCCAATAAAATATGTAATTATACCTGACGATCCGGCCTGATCATGCGTAGAATCGCCACGGCCCCCACGACCTGCACGCCCACCACGATAGCCGTGTGGTGCGCGCGCTATATGTATGTATACTGTCAACTAAAAGAATCCAACATACAGTAAAAGAGGGATAACATAGAGGATAACATACAAATACAGATAAAAGAGGATCACATATACTGCCCACCTCATATGTATGTATACATACGTAAATACTATATTTGTGAACAGTAACAAAGAGGATAACATACAGATACAATTAAAAGAATGCAACATAAATAATAACCTAAAAGGATACAACATAAATTGTAACCTAAAACAACTAACACCTTATTTAGTAGATTAATATAAGTTGAAGATAATGATTGCATTACTACAAACTATTACATTTGAATACAAATAAAAGGACATAAAGAATGCATACTCCTAATCATTTATATCGTCAAAGCCATCAATATCATAATCATCATCTTCGAGCAGTAGATCTTCACTATCGTTGTCATCACCATCTTCGTCGTCCTCAATGATTTCTTCAATTATATCTACCTCTTCAACAACATCGTCTTCACTTTCGACAGCGACAACATCATCTTCTTCTTCACTAGACTCACTAATAATAGTCACATCAGCAGGTGTGACACTAGTAGACTCGACTTGTAAAGGTTCATCTTCTGGACGAGGAGTTGTGCCTTGAAAACCACGGGCTTTGGTGGTTATACCAGCATGCCATGGGCTTGCAGGAGTCTTAACACTCCACACGTAGTACACCTGTGTCGAATGACTTGCTAAAATAAAAGGCTCGTCCATACCACTCATCAGTCTTAGTTTTGACTTAACGTTAACAGTCACCCATCCTGATTTTTTATCTACTTTAACTCCATTCTCAACATCAAACCAATGACAATTGACGCAAACTAATTCTTTATGACCCCAATATTTGAGAACGACAACTTCTAACAATCTTCCATACCAGTCATCCCAAATGTTATCGTAGCAGCTACCTTTCACCACAACACCAGAATCAGCAGAAGCAATTTATCCAATATCTCAACACTTAAATCTGTAACCGTTGACAATGCAGCATGTATAAGTATCTACAAATCTTTCATGGCCATCGGCTATAAGCTTTAGTCGATTGTCAGCTAACTCATATTTGAGGACCTAATGTACATTAACACAACATATTCTAAAGTTAATTACGCCATAAGAATAAATTTATGATGCTAGATTCATTGAACTTGTAAAGGTTAGACTTACATGATCTTTAAACCATTGCACAAATTCTTCATTTCTCAAATTTTGCAAATCCCCCTCCGATATACTCGAATTCGCTTCACGTACTTCAGCATCATATTGACTGCAGCACAGTTATATACTCAATGTGTTTGTAAAGAAACTTGACACAATTACACCAGACATATATAGTTATGACTACTTACTACTTACACCAGACATATACAGTTATATATCCATAAGTTTGTAATTTTTTCAAATGGGATTCTTTTTATGGTATGGAAGGAATATATAACAGTAACACATTGCTCCATTCAATAAATGCTTACCATGCAGATGAACAGTAAACTGACAGAAACAAACTTGATCTTGCAGTACCCAAAAGACCTTTACCCAAAATTGTGTAATCCCTGCATAAAATATACTCTACCTTTAACCATTTACTTGTAGTCATGTAGACCATTGCAAATATAAAATTATAATATCCAGGCATGTTTATAACAGTTGTGAACACTGAGATTGTTTGATAATGTATCCTCAACATAATACTAGGTTTTCAATTTGAACTTCTTATCCCGAATAGCACATCTCGACACAATTGTATCTATTTAATCACAAATAAAATCATTGTACTTTAGCTAAATGGACATACATATGACTAGCATTAAATGGTTGATAAACAACAACGCCAACATAAATTAATAAAATAAACCAATTAACACCACAAAATCCCACAACATGTATAGTAAGAACAAATGTGTACAAGCAAAATTAACTAACAAAATAATGTGTACAAGCAAATAAATCAGTCAGAAGAATGGACCCATTAATTAGTTGCTCTGAAATAGAATTGAAATTGGGAAGATTACCTAGCAGTCGAGAGAGACAGAGAGCGAGGGTTTCAGTTGAGAGAGACAGAGAGCGAGAGGGTCATTGCAGTCAAGAGAGAGGGGGACGATGGGAAGAGACCGGCGACGATAATAAAAGGTGAGTGGGCAACGGGAAGAGAAGCCGACGACGACGGCGCGAGGAAGAAAAGGGAGAAAAATAATAAGCAAAATGAAAAAAAATTCAGCCACTGAAAGTAAATATAAACTCATTCTCGAAGACACTCAATACCAACGGCATAGGCCATCGCCTATGTCCTTTTACCACGCGCGCCAAAAAATTCCCACCAAGTTTGGGCCGGGAAGGGTCATTCACGACGGGACTTAGTGGTGACGGCTACACCGTTGAAAATGATGTAATTGGCGACGGGGATACTGCCGTCGCTAATGCTGCTGTCGCCAATGACCTATTTTTTTGTAGTGGTTGTTTTAGGTTACTATTTATGTTGTATCCCTTTAGGTTACTATATTTATGTTGCATTCTTTTAGTTGTATATGTATGTTATCCTTACTGTTCATAAATATAGTATTTATGAATATTTAATAAAATATTTTTTTATGATTTGACAGTATACATACATATGGCGCGCATACCACACGGCGATCGTGGTGGGAATACAGGTCGTGGGGGCCGTGGTGATTCTACGCGTGATGATTAGGCCGGATCGTCAGGTATAATTACATAATTTATTGGGATACATCTTATTATTTTTTATTTTATATTGTAATGACATTATATTCATTTATATAAATATTGATGTATTTCACTACATAGGTGATCGACGTAGGCCTCCGCGGGGACTAGCACGTGGCTTGCTAGGGAGTCCCCCCCAAGCGCCGCTTATATGTCGTGTTGGGACTCATAGGTAATTTCATAATCCTATATAGTATTACTATAACATAATTATTTAGTTCTTATATATTCTTTGTAATTTTCAATGTTGTAATTTCAATTGTAGTATCCTTGACGCCACGCCAAGGAACACGTTGATTGGGATCGTCCGCAACCGATTCTCAAGCCCGTAGATGAGGTGGGCGGATGTGGATGACCGCACACGGTAGCTGATTATTGCTGAGTTTAGGGTAGGATGTTAATCATTCATATGCTAGTTTTATATTCCATTTGAATATATTTTTACCTCTTTGATTTATGTTGTCTACTAAGCTTCTTAATGTGTAATATGCAGAGATATTATCATTTTGAGGACGGGAAGGAAGCCCGTGGCATGACTGTTCTCCACAAATACCTAGAGATGACTTGGTACAAGTAGGTCTACGACTGGAAGAAGAAGGCCCAGATGAAGATGGCTGATGGACAGACACTTAAGGATGTTCGGCCAGATTTCATATTTGCTGTGGTGTGGGACCAGATGTGTAGCATTTGGGATGGCGAGGCCTTCAAGAAGACGTCAGCACAGCGTTCAGCTGCCCGACAGCAGGGTCGTCTCCCACACTGTACTGGGTCTTAGTCGTACGACCTGTATCGGGAGAGACTCGAGGTGATTTTAAAGAATGCACCCTCCCGCTTGGAGTTTTGGTGGCACGCCCACCAAAAGAAAGGTGACGGTGGTTATATCTCACCTAAGGTAGAACGCATTATTGTAAGTTATTTAATTATCTTATTTAGTATGTATTTAAAATTCAGATATTCTTTTATATAATTTCATTTTATTCTTTGTGTATCATCTACTAATGTGTTTTTTTCAGCGACGGTTTGAGGATCTTGCAGTGGCCCGGAGCAGCCAGCGAGGTGACACTCCAGTAGACGAGTCTACGCGTGCGGACGAGGAGATAGAGGACTGGCTGCAGGCTACAAGGGGACCAAATAAGGGTAGAGTTGCGGGCATTCCCCATATCCCAGCTGACACCCTAGTCCTTGCTACGAGATCTCAGCGGCGCTCACCCATTGGAGGTAGTGGTGCGAGTGGATCAGGCGTCGGCCCTTCATTATCTGACGACTTCTTCTGGCGGATCATAGAGGGGTGCATGGCGAGCGGTGTTGTGCAGTCAGGCACACTATCAAGCGAACGGATCTACCAGCTGGCTCAGGAGGTTGTCCACGGCTCTATAGATCCTACAGATGCCGTTGACGACCTCATGGGTGTAGTACGGGAAGAGGCCATCCTCGTATGTGCAGTTGTCTTGGCCAACATCTTCCCACCACATATTCGACAGCTAAAAACAATTAAATTCTGTATTTCCTTATTTAATTTATGTAATTTATAATTGAAATTTGTAAATGTATTGCTATGCCACGCAAACACACATATAACATTGCGTAGGTATTAGACACGTGTTAGAACTTACAGGACTCGATTCCGATATACGGAAGTCGAGTTAGGCATGTTAACACAAACAGAGCACCGCATAGGCATAGGCATTAGGCAAGCGTTGCAACTTACAGGACTCGATTCCAATATAAGGATGCCGAGTTATCAGCCCATTTGCCCGATGAACCAACAGTTAGGCAAAAAGTCGAAAAAGAGACCAAAACCCGCCTCGGTCATCCGAACGACACGCAAACATACACACATAGCACCGCATAGGCATTAGGCATACGTTACAACTTATGGGATTCGATTTTGATATACAGATGCAGAGTTATCAGCCCATTTGCCCGATGAAGCAACAGTTAGGCAAAAAGCCGAAAAAGAGACCAAAACCTGACTCGGTCGTCCGAACGACACGCAAACACACACATAGCACCGCATAGGCATTAGGCATGCGTTGCAACTTATGGGACTCGATTCTGATATACGGATGATGAGTTATCAGCCCGTTTGCCCGATGAACCAACAGTTAGGCAAAAAGCCTAAAAAGAGACCAAAACCCGCCTCGGTCGTCCGAATGACACGCAAACACACACATAGCACCGCATAGGCATTAAGCATGCGTTGAAATTAATGAGACTCAATTCCGATATACGGATGCCGAGTTATCATCCTGTTTGCCCGATGAACCAATAGTTAGGCAAAATGCCAAAAATGAGACCAAAACCCGCCTGGGTCGTCTGAATGACACGCAAACACACACATAACACCATATAGGCGTTAGGCACACATTGCAATTTACGGGACTCAATTTTGATATACTAATGCCGAGTTATCAGCCCGTTTGCCCGATGAACCAACAGTTAGGTAAAAAGGTAAAAAAGATACCAAAACCCGCCTCGGTCATCCGAACGACACGCAAACACACACATAGCACTGCATAGGCATTAGGAATGCATTGCAACTTACGGAACTCGATTTCAATATACGGATGATGAGTTATCAGCCCGTTTGCCCGATGAACCAACATTAGGAAAAAAAGGCAAAAAAGAGACCAAAACCCTCTTCGGTCATCTGAACAACACATAAACACGCACATAGCACCGCATAGATATTAGGCACGCATTGCAACTTATGTGACTCGATTCTGATATATGGATGCCGAGTTATCAGTCCGTTTGCCCGATGAACCAACAATTAGGCAAAAAGCTGAAAAAGAGACCAAAACCAGCCTCGGTCGTCCGAACGACACGCAAACACACACATAGCACCGCATAGACATTAGGCACGCGTTGAAACTTACGGGACTCGATTCCAATATACGGATGCTGAGTTATCAGCCCGTTTGCCCGATGAACGAACAGTTAGGTAAAAAGGAAAAAAGAGACCAAAACCCGCCTCAGTCGTCTAAACGACATGAAAAGACACACATAGCACTGCATAGGCATTAGGCACGTATTGCAACTTACAAGGCTCGATTCCAATATACGGATGATAAGTTATCAGCTCGTTTTTCTGATGAACCAACAGTTAGGCAAAAAGGCAAAAAAGAGACCAAAACCCGCTTCGGTCGTCTGAACGACACGTAAACACACACATAGCACCACATAGACATTAGGCACGTATTGTAACTTACGTGACTCGATTCTGATATACGGATGCCGAGTTATCAGCCCATTTGCCCGACGAACCAACAGTTAGGCAAAAAGCGGAAAAAGAGACCAAAATCAACCTCGGTCGTTCGAACGACACGTAAACACACACATAGCACCGCATTGACATTAGGCACGTGTTGCAATTTATGATACTCGATTCTGATATACGGATGCTTAGTTATCAGCCCGTTTGCCCGATGAACCAACAGTTAGGCAAAAAGCCAAAAAAGAGACCAAAACCTGCCTCGGTCGTCCGAACGACACGTAAACACACACATAGCACCGCATAGACATTAGGCACTCATTGCAACTTACGAGACTCGATTCCAATATATGGATGACGAATTATTACCCCGTTTGCCCGATAAACCAACAGTTAGGCAAAAAGCTGAAAAAGAGACCAAAACCCGCCTCGGTCGTCTGAATGACACGCAAACACACACATAGTACTGCATAGGCATTAGGCACGCGTTGGAACTTACGAGACTAGATTCCGATATACGGATGGCGAGTTATCAGCCCGTTTGCCTAATGAACCAACAGTTAGGCAAAAAGCCAAAAAAGAGACCAAAACCCGCCTCGGTCATCCGAACGACACGTAAACACACACATAGCACTGCATAGGCATTAGGCACGCGTTGAAACTTACGAGACTCGATTTCGATATACGGATGATGAATTATCAGCCGGTTTGCTACACTTATAGAACACAAACTAAAATAATTTAAATATGCTTAGTTTTCGACTTCGTTTTTAACATTTTACTTTTGTAGGGTCTTGTTGAGGACATTCATGGGGGTGGAGGCTACGGCACAGGCGATGCCCGTGGTGGAGATAGTGATGACCGCTGAGCTGCAGCTGATGAGACTATGGAGGGTGGGACCGAAGGTGGGATAGGCGATGGGAACGACGATCATATGATAGATGGCGGTGATGGTGACACAAACATTCTTGATCTTGGTTGTAGTTAGTTTATGTTTATATTTTGACTTTCATGTATGTATTTATATAGCTTTTGAGTTGTACAGACTAGAGTTTTGTATCTAACTATATTGATTATTGATGGTAAAAGATATGATTGTTATTGATATACGTGCATTGTCATATTTGTTTTTCTTTAATTTATAACAGGTACAATTAAGTATATTTGAACAGAGGAAATTTGCAATTTTTAAATTTTTTTTTAAGTAGGTCATTGGTGACGGGGGGCCATCGGCAATGACCTATAGGGTCATTGGCGACGGGGATATTTACTCATTGGCGACGGCATGCCATCGAGAATGACAGTAAAATTAAAATTCAAAAATGCTTATTGACGATAGCATATCTGTCGCTAGTGCCGCCGTTGGCAATAACCACCTTCTCGATGGAGGACAACGGGAGCCAAGGGCGACAACCTCTGGGGCGACGGACTATGTCGTCGCCACTGACCTCATTGTCGACAGCTATAGGGTCATTGGCGACGGCATAGCCCGTCGACAATGACCTTTTTTTGTAGTGTAGCATAATCCATACAGAATGAATATTCTAACAGAATAATAAAGAATGGAATAACAAAGAATTCCCCATGCATGCGATAGACCGCACAAACAGGTTATTCCAACAGAATAATAAATAATGGAACCAGGTCTAGCGTAATCCGCACAAACAGGATATTCCAACAGAATACTAAAGAATGAAATAACAGAAGAATTTCACCATGTATGTGGTACTTGGCATAGACAGCTTATTCCAACATAATAATAAAGAATGGAATAGCAGAAGAATTTTACCATGTATGCGGTACTTCGCATAGACAGGTTATTCCAACATAATAATAAAGAATGGAATAACAGAAGCTCACTTCATGAATACGAAAGAAATAATACCCCTTACCTTAGAAAGAAACTAGCTACTGGAGTAGAGAGGTAGCAGACTTCTCTTCTTCTTTCTCTCTATAATTCCTCTTTATAATAATTGCTCTATATCTTTAGTGAATTGGTGAGAAATGAAGGAAGAATGAGCTTCTATTTATAGGAAAATATAGTTTCGATAATTGCACGTTTTGGGGCTCGAAATATTACAGTACAATACCTTCAACTTTTCTTCCATTTTTAATTTAGTCCTGCAAGTATTATAAAACTTGCAACTCCTCCCCTATTAGTAAATAATGTGAATCAATAGTTCAATCATGTGAACCAATAGTCATAATCATGTGAAAATACGAATTACAGTATAGTACCTCCATCTATACCTCCATTTTTAACTTAGTCATGCAAGTATTATCAATCTTGCACCAACTTCCCTAATAGTACAAGAATGTGAATCAATAGTACACACATGTAAACAAATAGTTATAATCATGTGAATTAATAACAATTAATTGCTCATTTATCTGGTTAATTACCCGACTGGTCAGTATAACTTCCAGACATCAATTAATATCGAAATAAATGTCGATTTCCACTAAAACTAACAATTCCAACACAATGGAACTATCAATTTCATCTTTAATCAACACGAACTTATTCATCATTAATATTATAACTCACAATATTTAACAACCAGGTCGTTCCCAGGAAAGAGGGGGCTTTCTGATAAGAATTTCTCCTTATTGACGCGCAATTAGATGACTAAACCTCTCCTTGACAGAACTTCTAGACATTTTAAATATTGCAATTTAATAATATAAATAACTTTGTCATCTTAATTATTGATTTAATAATATATCATATAATGCAGATGATACTGTGACAATAATCGAAACAATAATATGAGAGATATGACGCATCAATTACTGTAGAAATAATTGAGTATAACTGAGTGACTTCTCATGTAAGCATCAATAATCAATACCGTGTGCTACTATGCAACCACACGTATTACTGTACTTTTACTACCGAGTAGTTCAACAGTTTAACGATAAAACTTCCGCTGTTATTTTTATAAAAAGATAATTATGTCGTTTTCTAACTACGACAATACTTCCATTGTGGGGTCCACCAATGATTGTGCCGTCGTACGAATATTCCCTGACCAATTGAATATTATATAACCACTTGATTACTTTGCAAAATTTATAAATATTACCCACAACTATAACATTATATCAAATCCACACCATAATATTCAACTGTGACGCCACCAAAATAGGTATACATCACCCATTTTGAGTCGCCAAATACATGGTACAAAATTCAAATACAACTTAATTATACAACAATCGTGTAAAATACGACAAAATATAATCTAAGAGTTTTAATAAGAATATTGTCATCTAGACAATATCCACACTTAATGGAGTCCTCATTATATTTATTGTCATAATATTTAACAGAATAATGAGTACCACTAATGCTATCATCTAAACCGTCACTCCGTTCCCTGACTAATCCCGGCTACGTTCTCATTTCCTGAAGAGAACAGTGAAAGAAAGGGTGAGCTCAACTAGCCAAGTAAGAAATATTATGACTAAGATAATGCAGAATAAATTATCATTAGTCCTCAACAATGTTAAACTGATAAAATATAATAGACATCAAGTTTAACTATAGCGGAATAAGCAATCCATTAGAAGAGTCAAGTAGAGCATGATATCTACTATCTTCTATGATTTAAAATGTTTTCATCAATTTTTATCGCTGAGACTCAGCTTAATAAATAAACCACATCATCGAGTCATCCCTGCACTACGGGCCAAGGATGTTCATTAAATCATTAATGGTCATGACTATACCGAATAATCCCTGGTCATAATTATACCAAAAATTGTCCATCAATGCACTACCGACCAATGAGGACTTTTACCACATCATTCTTTACATTACGGTCATGATTATACCGAATAATCCCTGGTCATAATCATACCAAGTCCATCTATGCACATATGTCAAAGATCACTTTCATCACAATATAAGCATAAGGATGATGATAATGACATAATAATTCAATAAAACAAGTTCAAGAATAAATTTTAAAGATTTATAAGTTAATTTATCTTGAAATCAATTATGTCCAAATTGTCAACATGATACTGCTTTGTGGAGTAAAATTCAAGAATGCTCAGAAGAATATTTCCATGAAAAAATATCGGATGAAGCGCAAATATCCAGAATATTATACTAATTTTATGGAGTATAGAAGCTAAAACTTTAACCAAATGAGTATCACAGAATATACGAAACTGCAAATAGATTTTCATCCGCCATGCGGTAATCCACGTAGACAGATCATTTCCATAATTTAATAAGGAATGAATATGAATGATCATTCACCATGCATGTGATACTCCACATAGGCAGGTTATTCCAACAGAATAATAAAGAATAGAACCAGGTCATGCGTAATCCGCATAGACAGGATATTCCAAAAGAATAGTAAATAATGGAATAAAGAAGAATTCACCATGCATGCGATAGACCGCACAGACAGGTTATTCTAATAGAATAATAAAGAATGGAACCAGGTCTAGCGTAATCTGCACAGACAGGATATTCTAATAGAATAATAAAGAATGGAATAACAAAGAATTCACCATGCATGCGATAGACCACACAGACAGGTTATTCCAACAGAATAATAATGAATGGAACCAGGTATAGGGTAATCCGCATAAACAAGATATTCCAACAGAATAATAAAGAATAAAATAACAGAAGAATTTCACCACGTATACAGTACTTCGTATAGACAGGTTATTCCAACATAATATTAAGGAATGGAATAACAGAAGAATTTCACCATGTATGCGGTACTTCACATAGACAGGTTATTCCAACATTATAATAAAGAATGGAATAACAGAAGCTCTCTTCATGGATACGAAAGAAATAATACCCCTTACCTTAAAAAGAAACTGGATACTGGAGTAGAGAGGTAGCAGACTTCTCTTCTTCTTTATCTCTATAATTTCTCTCTATAATAATTGCTCTATAGCTTTAGTGAATTGGTGAGAAATGAAGGAAGAATGAGCTTCTTATTTATAGGAAAATATAGTTTTGATAATAGCACGTTTTGGGGCTCGAAATATTACAGTAGATTTGGATTTAAAGGATCTACCTAGAAAGGTACACCCATGAGCACTTCAATAAAGCTCACAATCGATGAGAAAGGTATTGATGTTGATATAACGAAATATTGAGGTATGATTGGATGCTTATTATACTTAACTGCCTCTAGACCTAATATAATGAATAACATTTGTTTGTGTGCAAGATTTCAGGCTAAACCTAAAGAATCATATTTAAATGTTGTTAAAAGAATTTTGAAATACTTAAGTGTTACAATTAATTTAGGGTTATTTTATCCAATTTGTAATCACTTTGAACTAATAGGTTATTCAGATGCTGAGTATGTAGGGTGTCAAATTGATAGGAAAAGTACGAGTGGTTCTTGTACTTTCTTGGGACAAAGTCTTGTGTCATGGCATAGTAAAAAGCAAACCTCAGTGGCTCTATCAAGTACTAAGGGTGAATACCTAGCTGCAGGAAGTTGTTGTTCTCAGATTTTATGGATGAGACAAACCCTATGTGATTTTTATATATTATGTGAATGTGTGCCCATATACTGTGATAATTCTAGTGCTATAGATATCTCTAAAAATCCTATGTTACATGTGACGCCCCCAAAATAGGTATACATCACCAATTCTGAGTTGTTAATACATGGTACAGAAACAACTAAAACTTTATTAATACAACCATAAAACTATGAGTTTAAATACAAATATTATCTTCTAGACAATATCTATACCCAAATAAATCCTCATCACATTTATTGATACATTATTTTACAAAAATGGTGAGGACTACTAAACAACTCTCTCTAGAATCTTCATTCCATACCCCGACTAGTACTCGCTATATTCTAGCCTCTTGAGAAAAAATAGAACAAAAAGAAAAAGGCTGAGCTCAACTAGCCCAGTAAAGAATATTATGACTAAGATAATATACAACAAATTATCGTTAGTCTTCAACAGGGAAAAATCTAAGAGAATACACTAAACAACAAGTTTTAGATCAATATTCGCAGTGAAAAATAATAATTCATAGAAGAGTTACGTAGAGAATGAAATCTACTATTATCTATGAATTTAACAGTCCATCAACAGTATTTTTATCCCTGTAACATCAATCAATGCACATCTTGAATCATATATTCATCTTTGCACTACAGGCCAAAGATATTCATCAGTTGATCCTGTTCATCTTTGCACTACGATCAAAGATATTCATTATATAATCAACCATCTTTGCACTACAGGCCAAAGATATTCAAGTATATCATCATTTAGGACTGAGGATGATGAAAAATATTTTAAAAGAATCGAATCCAGTGAAACAAAAGAATAAACATTAAGGATTTGTATTTCAGCTATTTCATGTCCAAAAATACCTCATAAATAATCATAGTGGTGTAAAATTCAAGAATGATCAAAACATGGATACAATCAAAGCTAGTATCCATAATAGATATTTTGGACGAAAAGGAAAAAATTTATTTTTTCGATGAATAGTGTCGTATACGTGAATAGTAACTCCGACACCAAAATATAGAAATTTCACAAAAAAATATCATCATGCTTCGTGAATAGTACTCATGAATAGTAACCCCGACATGAAAAAGTTCCAAATTTGATAAAAAGTTCCAACTAATATTTCAGCGTAATGATATTGAAGAAATAATATCATTTGAGAAGAAAATAACATCCCTTACCTCGAAAGATTAGTACTTCTAGCTGGAATACTGGGTATAGTGCTGAAGGAAACTTGCACCGTATAACAATACTCAAAGTATCAGAATCCTCACAAGAATACGCTCAATATATCGAGAGAGAAAGAGAGAGAAATCTTTAGTTTCTGGTGTGATTTTCAATTCTAACCTAAGCACCCTATTTATAGGAAAATGCTTAGAACACCAAAGCAAAAAATTTAATAAAATATTATTATTATTTAATAAATTTCCTACGCACACTTAAGACATCAGATTTTAGCAATTAACATGTGCAACCAACTTGTTTAAAACATTTTTCTTAAAATAATTAATTAAAACTTCCAAAAATCAATTATTTCTGAACTTCAGAACTTCAATAATTCATAATAAATAGCTCTTTTATCAGAAAATTCGAATCTCGCGACTTTTTATAGGAAATTCAATTCTCTACAAGTTTGCAGAGGAAAGTTTTTCCAAATTCCAAACAGAAATTGACCGAAATCCATAAACGGACGATTTTACAGGCTATAATCAAATTTCAGTCAAGAAATGGGTCCACCAACATGTTTAACATCTTTTAAACAATTTTTACAACAAAAATACTCTTCCTTCTCATATACTCATATATCTCAAATTCATTGTAAAAATATCATCATTATTATATAATATAATAAAATATTATTTTATCAAAATAGATAAAATATCAATTTTTAACAATTGTCACTTTAAAAATATTCTCCATCTATAATCACATAAAATCAATATTTTCCTCATCATATAAATCAGTAATTAATTATTCACAAATAATATTACAGAATCACAGTACTGGCAACCAGGCCGTTCCCAGGAAAGAGGGGGCTTTCCAATAAAAATTTTTCCTTACTGGCGCGTAATTAGGTTACCAAACCTCTCCTTAGACAGAACTTTCTAGACATTGCCAATAATATTTTCTAATAATATTATTCAGATAATATGAATTATTGCTTCGATAATGGAAAATACTGTGTAGTGACAATTATTGAAATAACAGTAATATAAAATATCAACCCAGCAATTATTGAATCAATAAAATAAAATACTGAACAGTAACTACAGTAACAATTATTGAGTAGTGCCTTCTTAAGTAAGAATCAATAATTGGTGAAATACCTTGTGCTACTGTGCAACAACGCGTATTACTATGTTTTAACCACCGGGTATTCCAACATTGTTAACGGTAACAACTACGCCGTTATTTATAAACAACTTATTCTTGTCGTTTTCTTCATCTAATCGCTTTCTATTATAGGGCCCACACAAGGCTGCGCCGTCGTATGAATATTCCCCAACAGCAAGAATATTCCACGACCAAACAAATATTCTCCGACAACAATGAGTATTTTATAACCACTTGCTTATTTGAAATATTTGCGCATTTTACCCATAACTAACCACATTAATCAAATCAACCCTTACTATTTCAAAATGATAAATAGAGGAAATTAAATTTCAATTATTAATAATTTGGGGTCTTACATTACATTCACATACAAAACACATAGAAGTAAGGCATCATTTTTTAAGAGATATTGTGTCAAAAGGTTTAATTAAATTAATTTTTATTCCTACTGAAAATCAAATTGCAGATATTTTTACTAAACCGTTAAATGAAGATAGATTTTTTATGTTGTGAAGAGAACTTGGAATGTGTATCACTTAATTTTTAATCTGCATTATCATTATCCTATTTTGCATGTATATTTTACTAGCTGCTAAAATTTATGATAATTGATTATGTGATTTTTTGGTTGCTCATTTAAATCCTTAATTTATGGATGCAATATCTATCATAATGATGATTTTTTTTTTGAAAACTAAAACGACGGGACTGCAAGGGTTTCTTGGGAGACGTAAGTGGATATGAGTATACATACATGCATCCGGTCTTTTAATTTTACTCTGTATCTCTCTCCATTCTCTTTACATCTTAAACCTCTTTTTGGCTTTTTTCTCTCCCACTCTATACTTTTATCTTCTCTATTCTCACCAACGAACCCCAAGAACTATGAGAATCCGGACTCAAAAGCAACCGATGATCGATTCTGACGACGATCAAACGCCGATTCCTCCCCAATCTTCTACCAGACCTTCACACAAACAAAGAAAACTGAAGAAGGCGGTGTCTGTGGAAACTGTTGGACTCTTCATCATCTGATGAGTCAAACTTTAGTCCATCTTTGCTGAAACCATCAGGACCCTCTCAGAGACGGAAGTCAACTATTCCATCTTGTAAGCCAAAGTTTACTCCACCATTCGATTCAGTAAATCCTACCCTCTCATCTGATCTTCCTGAAAATTTCTTTCATAGTAATGCCTATGAGGTACGGTTTAAGACTGTCGTGTTTCCAAAACAATTTGTTTATGAAAAGTCTGTCGATCAAATCTGCTATCAACAATCTCATCTGAAAAATTTATTTGAATCTTGTGGTATTTCTTCCATGCTTTTTCCTCCATCATTTGCATATCTTAGACTAGTCCAACAGTTTTATACTAATCTGGAGTGTCATGGGGATTTTTATATAACTTTTATTAAAGGAAAATCTTTATATTTTACTGTCATGGATTTTGGTAGCATTCTGAACATTCCATCCTCTGGTGTTTGTCCATTTACTAGGAAAGGGGCTGTCCATTTCCCGTTTACTCCTTTAGAATAGTTAAAGATTGTTATGAATAATCCTACGTTGAATGATGCTTTTTACTCCAAAAATAATAGATGTTTCTCCTATTGCTTGTGTGCTTCATCATCTGGTTAGGTACAATATGTTGCCTCATTTAGGTGGAGGAGCAGATTTTACCTATCAAGATTTGATAATAGTTGCCATGATTTTGAAAGGTGTGTCTTTTAATCTATCCCAAATGTTGCTTCATCAAATGACAAGTTATTTACGAAAAACCAAAACGTGTCTGCCTTAATTGATGGTAAGTTTGTTCGTAGCACTTCTGATAATCCTATTCCCCCTCCTGTTTCAAATCCATCTTCACCTGTTCTGCCCCCAACTCAATCTTCTCCTGAAATTGTTGATATGTTGAAAGTCATTCTTAGTAATCAAGAGAATATGCAAATCAAAATGTTTGGTCTCCACCATCGTATGTCTCTGTTGGAAAAAGGCAAGTTGCCTTTAAGTGCGCCTAAAATCAATAAACTTTATCAAAACATTGAGGATGAGTTTATTGACTTACAAGCAGGTTTTGAATTGTAAACCACTGCTTTGGTAGAGGTCATGTAATGGAGACTCAACCGGAATGCTTGTCAATTGAGTTAGGAGATGAAATTTGTTAGCAATCAGGTTGGCGAGTTAGCTGAGTTCATGTCTATGCGCTTCAATGATGTAGGATCTAAGTTATATATGCAGCGTAAGCACTCAACTGTTACGAAATGGGTTCATTGTAACTGGTTAGCTGAGTATCTCAGTGACTTCCTTGACGTGCCATTACCACCTGCAAATGTTATTCCTCGTCCTCCTCAATTTGCTGATGATCTTACTATTGCTGAAAAGGTTCACTGTGCTAATCATCGTCCTTACTTCACACAAAGGGTTGCTCATCGTGCAACGGTGGTAGATCTTGATTGATAACGTTCCTTCCCTTTTTGTTTGATGACAAAGGGGGAAAAGTTTAAGTTTAATTATTTTTGGATTTCAGTAGACTGAAAAAACTTATGTTGGTTTTTGATGCTTCACAAGACTTATTTATTATTTTGGGATGTTTTAAAATTTTTAAAACTGATCCACTCGCACCACTACCTCCGTATGTCAGAATCGAGTCCCGTAAGTTCTAACGTGTGTCTAATACCTACGCGGTGCTATGTGTGTGTTTGCGTGGCATCCGGACGGACAATACCGGTTTTGGGCTCTTTTTCGGCTTTTTGCTTAAGTGTTTGCGAGTTTTGTAAACTGGGCGATAACTCAGTCTTCGTATGTCAGAATCGAGTCCCGTAAGTTCTAACACGTGTCTAATACCTACGCGGTGCTATATGTGTGTTTGCATAGCGTCCGGACGGACGATGCTGGTTTTGGGCTCTTTTTCGGTTTTTTGCCTAAGTGTTGGCGAATTTTGTAAACTGGGCGATAACTCAGTCTCCGTATGTCGGAATCCAGTCCCGTAAGTTCTAACGCGTGTCTAATATCTACGCGGTGCTATGTGTGTGTTTGCGTGGCATCCGGACGGACGATGCGGGTTTTGGGCTCTTTTCGGCTTTTTGCCTAAGTGTTGGTGAGTTTTGCAAACTTGGTGATAACTCAATCTCCGTATGTTGGAATCGAGTCCCATAAGTTCTACACGGTGATATGTGTATGTTTGTGTGGTGTCCGGACGGACTATGCGGGTTTTGGGCTCTTTTTCGACTTTTTGCCTAAATGTTGGCGAGTTTTGCAAACTAGGCGATAACTCAGTCTTCGTATATCGGAATCAAGTCCGGTAAGTTCTAATGCGTGTCTAATACCTACGCGGTGCAATGTGTGTGTTTGTGTGGCATTCGGACGGACGATATGGGTTTTGGGCTTTTTTAAAATTTCTTGCCTAAGTGTTGGCGAGTTTTGCAAACTGGGCAATAACTCGGTCTCTGTATGTCGGAATCGAGACCCGTAAGTTCTAATGCGTGTCTAATACCTACACGGTGCTTTGTGTGTGTTTGCGTGGCATCCGGACAGACGATACGGATTTTGGTCTCTTTTTCAGTTTTTTGCCTAAGTGTTGGCGAGTTTTACAAACTGGGCGATAACTCGGTCTTCGTATGTCAGAATCGAGTCCCATAAATTCTGACACGTGTCTAATACCTATGCGTTTATATGTGTGTGTTTGTGTGGCGTCCGAAAGGATGATGCTGGTTTTGGGCTCTTTTTCGGCTTTTTGCCTAAATGTTGGTGAGTTTTGCAAACTGGGCGATAACTCGGTCTCCGTATATCGGAATCAAGTCCCATAAGTTCTAACGCATGTCTAGTACCTACGCGGTTCTATGTATGTGTTTGTGTGGCGTCCGGACGGACGATGTAGGTTTTGGGCTCTGTTTCAATTTTTTGCCTAAGTGTTGGCGAGTTTTGCAAACTGGGCGATAACTCGGTCCTTGTATGTCAGAATCGAGTCCCATATGTTTTAACGCGTGTCTAATACCTACGCGATGCTATGTGCGTGTTTGCGTGGCATCCAGACGAACGATTCGAGTTTTGGGCTTTTTTCGGCTTTTTGCCTAAGTGTCGGCGAGTTTTGCAAACTGGGCGAAAACTCAGTCTTTGTATGTCGGAATTGAGTCCCGTAAATTCTAACGCGTGTCTAATACCTACGTGGTGCTATGTGTGTGTTTGTGTGGCGTTCGGACGGACGATGCTAGTTTTGGGCTTTTTTCGGGTTTTTGCCTAAGTGTTGGCGAGTTTTGCAAACTAGGCGATAACTCGGTCTCCGTATGTCAGAATCGAATCCCATAAGTTTTAACATGTGTCTAATACCTACGCGGTGCTATGTATGTGTTTGCGTGACGTCCAGACGGACGATGCAGGTTTTGGGCTCTTTTTCAATTTTTTACTTAAGTGTTGGCGAGTTTTGCAAACTGGGCAATAACTCGGTCTCCGTATGTCAGAATCGAGTCCCGTAAGTTCTAACGAGTGTATAATACCAACTCGGTGCTATGTGTTTGTTTGGGTGCCGTACGGACGGAAGATGCGGGTTTTGGGCTCTTTTTCGACTTTTTGCCCAAGAGTTAGCGAGTTTTGCAAATTAGGCGATAACTCGGTCTTCGTATGTCAGAATTGAGTCCCGTAAGTTCTAACACGTGTCTAATACCTACGCGGTTCTATGTGTGTTTTGGCGTGGCATCCTGACGGACGATGCTGGTTTTGGGCTCTTTTTCGGCTTTTTGCCTAAGTGTTGGTGAGTTTTGCAAATTGGGCGATAACTCGGTCTCCGTATGTCAGAATCGAGTCCTATAATTCTAACGCGTGTATAATACCTACGCGGTGCTATGTGTGTGTTTGCGTGGCATCCGGACGGACGATGCGGGTTTTGGGCTCTTTTTCGACTTTTGCCTAAATGTTAGCGAGTTTTACAAACTGGGCGATAACTCGGCCTCCGTACGTCGGAATCGAGTCCCATAAGTCTAATGTGTGTCTAATACTGATGCGGTGCTATGTGTGTGTTTGCGTGGTGTCCGAACGAAAGATACGGGATTTGGGCTATTTTTCGGCTTTTTGCCCAAGTGTTGGCGAGTTTTGCAAACTAGGCGATAATTCGGTATCCGTATGTCAGAATCGGGTCCCGTAAGTTCTAATGCGTGTCAAATACCTATGCGGTGCTATGTGTATGTGTTTTCATGGCGTCTGGACAGACGATACGGGTTTTGGGCTCTTTTTCGGTTTTTACCCTTAACTGTTGACGAGTTTTATAAATTGGGCGATAACTCGGTCTCCGTATATCGGAATCTAGTCCCATAAATTCTAACGCGTGTCTAATACCTACGCGGTTCTATGTGTGTGTTTGCGTGGCGTCCGAATGGACGATGCGGGTTTTGGGCTCTTTTTTGGCTTTTTGCCCAAGTGTCGGCGAGTTTTACAAACTAGGCGATAACTCGGTTTTCGTATGTCAGAATCGAGTCCCATAAGTTTTAACGCGTGTCTAATACCTTCGCGGTGCTATGTGTGTGTTTGCATGGCATATAGACGGACGATGCGGGTTTTAGGCTTTTTTCGGCTTTTTGCCTAAGTGTTGGCGAATTTTGTAAACTGGGCGATAACTCAGTTTCCGTATTTTAGAATCGAGTCCCGTAAGTTCTAACACCTGTCAAATACCTACGCGGTGCTATGTGTATGTTTGCGTGGTGTTCGGACAGACGATGCGGGGTTTGGCCTCTTTTTCGGCTTTTTACCCAAGTGTTGGTGAGTTTTACAAACTACGCGATAACTCGGTCTCTGTATATCAGAATCGAGTCCCGTAAGTTCTAACACGTGTCTAATACCTACGCGGTACTATGTGTGTGTTTGTGTGGTGTCCGGACGGACGATGCGGGGTTGGGGCTCTTTTTCAACTTTTTGCCTAAGTGTTGGCGAGTTTGCAAACTAGGCGATAACTCGGTCTTCGTATATCAGAATCAAGTCCCGTAAGTTCTAACGCATGTCTAATACCTATGCGGTGCTATGTGTGTGTTTGTGTGGTGTCTGGACGGGCGATATGGGTTTTGGGCTCTTTTCGGCTTTTTGCCTAAGTGTTGGCGAGTTTTACAAACTGGGCGATAACTCGGTCTCCGTATGTCGGAATCGAGTCCCGTAAGTTCTAACACGTGTCTAATACCTATACAGTGCTATGTGTGTATTTGAATGGCGTCCGGACGAACGATGCAGGTTTTGGGCTTTTTTCGATTTTATACCTAAGTGTTGGCGAGTTTTGCAAACTGGGCGATAACTCGGTCTCCGAATGTCAGAATTGAGTCCCATAAGTTCTAATGCATGTCTAATACCTACGCGGTACTATATGTGTGTTTGCGTAGCGTCCGGATGGACGATGCGAGTTTTGGGCTCTTTTCAGCTTTTTCCCTAAGTGTTGGCGAGTTTTGCAAACTGGGCGATAATTAGGTCTCCGTATGTCGGAATCGAGTCCCGTAAGTTCTAACGCATGTCTAGTAATATACGCGGTGCTATGTATGTGTTTGTGTGGCCTCCGGATGCAGGTTTTGGGCTCTTTTTCAGTTTTTTGCCTAAGTGTTAGGTAGTTTTGCAAACTGGGCGATAACTCGATCTTCGTATGTCAGAATCGAGTCCCGTAAGTTCTAACCCATGTCTAATACCTATGCGGTGCTATGTGTGTGTTTGTGTGGTGTCCGGATGAACGATGCGGGTTTTGGGCTTTTTTCGGCTTTTTGTCTAAGTGTCGGCGAGTTTTGTAAACTGGGCGATAACTCGGTCTCCGTATTTCAGAATCGAGTCCCGTAATTTCTAACACGTGTCTAATACCTACGTGGTGCAATTTGTGTGTCTGCATGGCGTCCGGACGGACGATGCGGGTTTTGGGCTCTTTTTTGGCATTTTGCCTAAGTGTTGGCGAGTTTTACAAACTAGGCAAAAACTCGGTCTCCGTATGTCAGAATCGAGTCCCGTAAGTTTTAACGCGTGTCTAATACCTATGCGGTGCTATGTATGTGTTTGGTGGTGTCCGGACAGACGATGCGTGTTTTGGGCTCATTTTCGGCTTTTTCCCCAAGTGTTGTCGAGTTTTGCAAACTGGGCGATAACTCGGTCTCCGTATGTCGAAATCGAGTCCCGTAAGTTCTAATGTGTGTCTAATACCGACGCGGTGCTATGTGTGTGTTTGCGTGGCGTCCAGACAGACGATGCGGGTTTTGGGCTCTTTTTTGGCTTTTTGCCCAAGTGTTGGCGAGTTTTGAAAATTAGGCGATAACTCGGTCTCCGTATATCGGAATCTAGTCTCATAAGTTCTAATATGTGTCTAATATCTACGCGGTGCTATATGTGTGTTTGTGTGGCGTTCGGACAGACAATGCGGGTTTTGGGCTCTTTTTCGGTTTTTTGCCTAAGTGTTGGCGAGTTTTGCAAACTGGGCGATAACTCGGTCTTCGTATGTCAGAGTCGTGTCCCGTAAGTTCTGACACGTGTCTAATACCTACGCGGTGCTATGTGTGTGTTTGTGTGGCGTTCGAACGGACGATGCGGGTTTTGGCTCTTTTTCGGCTTTTTCTCTACGTGTTGGCGAGTTTTGCAAACTGGGCAATAACTCGGTGTCCGTATGTCGGAATCAAGTCCCGTAAATTCTAACGTATGTCTAGTACCTACGCGGTGATATGTATGTGTTTTCGTGACGTCCGGACGAACGATGCGGGTTTTGGGCTCATTTTCGGCTTTTTACCTAAGTGTCGACGAGTTTTCCAAACTAGGCGATAACTCGGTCTCCTTATGTCGGAATCGAGTCCCGTAAATTCTAACATGAGTCTAATACCTACGTGGTGCTATGTGTGTGTTTGCGTGGCGTCTGGACGGATGATGAGGGTTTTGAGCTCTTTTTCATCTTTTTGCCTAAGTGTTGGAGAGTTTTGCAAACTAGGCGATAACTCGGTCACCGTATGTCAGAATCGAGTCCTGTAAGTTTTAACGCGTGTCTAATACCTATATGGTGCTATGTATGTGTTTGCGTGGTGTCTGGACAGACGATGCGTGTTTTGGGCTCTTTTTTTGACTTTTTACCTAAGTGTTGGCTAGTTTTGCAAACTGGGCGATAACTCGGTCTCCGTATGTCAGAATTGAGTCCCGTAAGTTCTAACGCGTGTCTAATACCTACGAAGTGCTATGTTTGTGTTTGTGTGGCGTCCAGACGGACGATACGAGTTTTGGGCTCTTTTTTGACTTTTTGCCTAAGTGTTGGCGAGTTTTACAAACTAGGCGATAACTCGATCTCCGTATGTCAGAATCGAGTCCTGTAAGTTTTAACGCGTGTCTAATACCTACACAGTGCTATGTGTGTGTTTGCGTGGCGTCTAGACCGACGATACTAGTTTTGAGCTCTTTTTTGTATTTTTGCCTAAGTGTTGGCGAGTTTTGCAAACTGGGCAATAAATCGGTCTCCGTATGTCAGAATCGAGTCCCGTAAGTTCTAACGTGTGTCTAATACCTACGCGGTGCTATGTGTGTGTTTGCATAGCGTCCAGGTGGACGATGCGAGTTTTAGGCTCTTTTTTGACTTTTTGCCTAAGTGTTGATGAGTTTTGCAAACTGGGTGATAACTCGATCTCCGTATGTCGAAATCGAGTCCTGTAAGTTCTAACGCGTGTCTAATACCTACGCGGTTCTATGTGTGTGTTTACAATTACAAATTACGTAAGTTAGGGTTTTATCTTAAGTTTATCTCAGTAATACAATTATAAATTACATAAATTAAATAAGGAAATACATAATTTAATTATTTTTACCTGTCGAATATGTGGTGGGAAGATGTTGGCCAAGATAACTGTACACACACAGATGGTCTCTTCCCGTACTACACCCATGAGGTCGTAAACGGTAGCTGTAGGATCGATAGAGCCGTAGACAACCTCCTGAGCCAGCTGATAGATCCGTTCGCATGATGGTGTGCTTGACTGCACAACACCGTTCGCCATGCACCCCTCTATGATCCGCCTGAAGAAGTCGTCAGATAATGAAGGGCCGGTGCCCGATCCAGTCGCACCACTACCTCCAGTGGGTGGGCGTCGTTGAGATCTCGCAGCAGGGACTAGGGTGTCAGCTGGGACATGGGGAATGCCCACAACTCTACCCTTCTTCGGTCCCCCTGTAGCCTACAGCCAGTCCTCTATCTCCTCGTCCGCACGTGTAGACTCGTCTACTGGAGTGTCACCTCTCTTGCTGCTCCGGGCCACTGCAAGATTCTCGAACCGTCGCTGAAAAAACACATTAGTAGATGATACACAAAGTATAAAATGAAATAATACAAAAGAATATCCGAATTTGAAATACATACTAAATAAGAGAATTAGATAACTTACAGCAATGTGTTCTGCCTCAGATGAGATATAACCACCGTCACCTTTCTTTTGGTGGGCGTGCCACAAAAACTCCAAGCGGGAGGGTGCATGCTTTAAACTCACCTCAAGTCTCTCCCGGTACAAGTCGTACGACTGAGACCCAGTGTAGTGTGGGAGACGACTCTGCTGTCGGGCAGCTGAACGCTGTGCCAGACATCCTTAAGTGTCTGTCCACCAGCCATCTTCGTCTGGGCCTTATTCTTCCAGTCGTAGACCCACTTGTGCTAATTCATCTCTAGGTATCTATGCAGAATAGTCATGCCATGGGCTTCCTGTCCGTCCTCAAAATGATAATATATCTGCACATTACACATTAAGAAGCTTAGTAGACAACATAAATCAAAGAGGTAACATAAATCAAAGAGGTAACAGTATATTCAAGTGGAATATAAAACTAGCATATGAATGATTGACATCCTACCTTAAACTCAGCAATAATCAACTGACGTGTGCGGTCATCCACATCCGCCCACCTCATCCACGGGCTTGAGAATCGGTTGCGGACGATCCCAAGCAACGTGTTCCTTGGCGTGGCGTCAAGGATACTACAATTGAAATTAATGCATTAAAAATTACAAATAATATATAAGAACTAAATACTTATATTATAGTAATACTATATAGGATATGAAATTACTTATGAGTCCCAACACGACATATAAGCGGCGCCTGGGGGGGATTCCCTAGCAAGCCACGTGCTAGTCCCGGCGAAGGCTTGCGTCGATCACCTATGTAGTGAAATACATCAATATTTATATAAACGAATATAATGTCAATACAATATAAAATATAAAATAATAAGATGTATCCCAATAAAATATGTAATTATACCTGACGATCCGGCCTGATCATGCGTAGAATTGCCACGGCCCCCACGACCTGCACGCCCACCACGATAGCCGTGTGGTGTGCGCGTTATATGTGTGTATACTGTCAACTAAAAGAATCCAACATACAGTAAAAGAGGGATAACATAGAGGATAACATACAAATACAGATAAAAGAGGATCACATATACTGCCCACCTCATATGTATGTATACATACGTAAATACTATATTTGTGAACAGTAACAAAGAGGATAACATACAGATACAATTAAAAGAATGCAACATAAATAGTAACCTAAAAGGATACAACATAAATTGTAACCTAAAACAACTAACACCTTATTTAGTAGATTAATATAAGTTGAAGATAATGATTGTATTACTATAAACTATTACATTTGAATACAAATAAAAGGACACAAAGAATGCATACTCCTAATCATTTATATCGTCAAAGCCATCAATATCATAATCATCATCTTCGAGCAGTAGATCTTCACTATCGTTGTCATCACCATCTTCGTCGTCCTCAATGATTTCTTCAATTATATCTACCTCTTCAACAACATCGTCTTCACTTTCGACAGCGACAACATCATCTTCTTCTTCACTAGACTCACTAATAATAGTCACATCAGCAGGTGTGACACTAGTAGACTCGACTTGTAAAGGTTCATCTTCTGGACGAGGAGTTGTGCCTTGAAAACCACGGGCTTTGGTGGTTATAACAGCATGTCATGGGCTTGCAGGAGTCTTAGCACTCCGCGCGTAGTACACCTGTGTCGCATGACTTGCTAAAATAAAAGGCTCGTCCATACCACTCATCAGTCTTAGTTTTGACTTAACGTTAACAGTCACCCATCCTAATTTTTTATCTACTTTAACTCCATTCTCAACATCAAACCAATGACAATTGAAGCAAACTAATTCTTTATGACCCCAATATTTGAGAACGACAACTTCTAACAATCTTCCATACCAGTCATCCCAAATGTTATCGTAGCAACTACCTTTCACCACAACACCAGAATCAGCAGAAGCAATTTATCCAATATCTCAACACTTAAATCTGTCACCGTTGACAATGCAGCATGTATAAGTATCTACAAATCTTTCAGGGCCATCGGCTATAAGCTTTAGCCGATTGTCAGCTAACTCATATGTGAGGACCTAATGTACATTAACACAACATATTCTAAAGTTAATTACGCCATAAGAATAAATTTATGATGCTAGATTCATTGAACTTGTAAAGGTTAGACTTACATGATCTTTAAACCATTGCACAAATTCTCCATTTCTCAAATTTTGCAAATCCCCGTCCGATATACTCGAATTCGCTTCACGTACTTCAGCATCATATTGACTGCAGCACAGTTATATACTCAATGTGTTTGTAAAGAAACTTGACACAATTACACCAGACATATATAGTTATGACTACTTACTACTTACACCAGACATATACAGTTATATATCCATAAGTTTGTAATTTTTTCAAATGGGATTCTTTTTATGGTATGGAAGGAATATATTACAGTAACACAATGCTCCATTCAATAAATGCTTACCATGCAGATGAACAGTAAACTGACAGAAACAAACTTGATCTTGCAGTACCCAAAAGACCTTTACCCAAAATTGTGTAATCCCTGCATAAAATATACTCTACCTTTAACCATTTACTTGTAGTCATGTAGACCATTGCAAATATAAAATTATAATATCCAGGCATGTTTATAACAGTTGTGAACACTGAGATTGTTTGATAATGTATCCTCAACATAATACTAGGTTTTTATTTTGAACTTCTTATCCCGAATAGCACATCTCGACACAATTGTATCTATTTAATCACAAATAAATCATTGTATTTTAGCTAAATGGACATACATATGACCAGCATTAAATGGTTGATAAACAACAACGCCAACATAAATTAATAAAATAAACCAATTAACACCACAAAATCCCACAACATGTATAGTAAGAACAAATGTGTACAAGCAAAATTAACTAACAAAATAATGTGTACAAGCAAATAAATCAGTCAGAAGAATGGACCCATTAATTAGTTGCTCTGAAATAGAACTGAAATTGGGAAGATTACCTTGCAGTCGAGAGAGACAGAGAGCGAGAGGGTTATTGCAGTCAAGAGAGAGAGGGACGACGGGAAGAGACCGGCGACGACAATAAAAGGTGAGTGGGAGACGGGAAGAGAAGCCGACGACGACGGCGCGAGGAAGAAAAGGGAGAAAAATAATAAGCGAAATGAAAAAAAAATTCAGCCACTGAAAGTAAATATAAACTCATTCTCGAAGACACTCAATACCAACGGCATAGGCCATCGCCTATGTCCTTTTACCACGCGCGCCAAAAAATTCCCACCAAATTTGGGCCGGTAAGGGTCATTCACGACGGGACTTAGTAGTGACGGCTACACCGTTGAAAATGATGTAATTGGCGACGGGGATACTGCCGTCGCTAATGCTGCTGTCGCCAATGACCTGTTTTTTTGTAGTGGTTGTTTTAGGTTACTATTTATGTTGTATCCCTTTAGGTTACTATATTTATGTCTTGGTGGGAATACAGGTCGTGGGGGCCGTGGTGATTCTACGCGTGATGATTAGGCCGGATCGTCAAGTATAATTACATAATTTATTGGGATACATCTTATTATTTTTTATTTTATATTGTAATGACATTATATTCATTTATATAAATATTGATGTATTTCAACTACATAGGTGATCGACGTAGGCCTCCGTGGGGACTAGCACGTGGCTTGCTAGGGAGTCCCCTCCAAGCGTCGGTTATATGTCGTGTTGGGACTCATAGGTAATTTCATAATCCTATATAGTATTACTATAACATAATTATTTAGTTCTTATATATTCTTTGTAATTTTCAATGTTGTAATTTCAATTGTAGTATCCTTGACGCCACGCCAAGGAACACGTTGCTTGGGATCATCCGCATCCGATTCTCAAGCCCGTAGATGAGGTGGGCGGATGTGGATGACCGCACACGGTAGCTGATTATTGCTGAGTTTAGGGTAGGATGTTAATCATTCATATGCTAGTTTTATATTCCATTTGAATATATTGTTACCTCTTTGATTTATGTTGTCTACTAAGCTTCTTAATGTGTAATATACAGAGATATTATCATTTTGAGGACGGGAAGGAAGCCCGTGGCATGACTGTTCTGCACAAATACCTAGAGATGAATTGGTACAAGTAGGTCTACGACTGGAAGAAGAAGGCCCAGATGAAGATGGCTGATGGACAGACACTTAAGGATGTTCGGCCAGATTTCATATCTGCTGTGGTGTGGGACCAGATGTGCAGCATTTGGGATGGCGAGGCCTTCAAGAAGACGTCGGCACAGCATTCAGCTGCCCGACAGCAGGGTCGTCTCCCACACTGTACTGGGTCTTAGTCGTACGACCTGTATCGGGAGAGACTCGAGGTGAGTTTAAAGAATGCACCCTCCCGCTTGGAGTTTTGGTGGCACGCCCACCAAAAGAAAGGTGACGGTGGTTATATCTCACCTAAGGTAGAACGCATTGTTGTAAGTTATTTAATTATCTTATTTAGTATGTATTTAAAATTCAGATATTCTTTTATATAATTTCATTTTATTCTTTGTGTATCATCTACTAATGTGTTTTTTTCAGGGACGGTTTGAGGATCTTGCAGTGGCCCGGAGCAGCCAGCGAGGTGACACTCCAGTAGACGAGTCTACGCGTGTGGACGAGGAGATAGAGGACTCGCTGCAGGCTACAAGGGGACCAAAGAAGGGTAGAGTTGCGGGCATTCCCCATGTCTCAGCTGACACCCTAGTCCCTGCTACGAGATCTCAGCGGCGCTCACCCATTGGAGGTAGTGGTGCGAGTGGATCAGGCGTCGGCCCTTCATTATCTGACGACTTCTTCTGGCGGATCATAGAGGGGTGCATGACGAGCGGTGTTGTGCAGTCAGGCACACCATCAAGCGAACGGATCTACCAGCTGGCTCAGGAGGTTGTCCACGGCTTTATAGATCCTACAGCTGTCGTTGACGACCTTATGGGTGTAGTACGGGAAGAGGCCATCCTCGTATGTGCAGTTGTCTTGGCCAACATCTTCCCACCACATATTCGACAGCTAAAAACAATTAAATTCTGTATTTCCTTATTTAATTTATGTAATTTATAATTGAAATTTGTAAATGTATTGCTATGCCACGCAAACACACATATAACACTGCGTAGGTATTAGACACGCGTTAGAACTTACAGGACTCGATTCCGATATACGGAAGTCGAGTTAGGCATGTTAACACAAACAGAGCACCGCATAGGCATAGGCATTAGGCAAGCGTTGCAACTTACAGGACTCGATTCCAATATAAGGATGCCGAGTTATCAGCCCATTTGCCCGATGAACCAACAGTTAGGCAAAAAGTCGAAAAGAGACCAAAACCCGCCTCGGTCATCCGAACGACACGCAAACATACACACATAGCACCGCATAGGCATTAGGCATACGTTAAAACTTATGGGATTCGAATTTGATATACGGATGCAGAGTTATCAGCCCATTTGCCCGATGAAGCAACCGTTAGGCAAAAAGCCGAAAAAGAGACCAAAACCTGCCTCGGTCGTCCGAACGACACGCAAACACACACATAGCACCGCATAGGCATTAGGCATGCGTTGCAACTTATGGGACTCGATTCTGATATACGGATGATGAGTTATCAGCCCGTTTGTCCGATGAACCAACAGTTAGGCAAAAAGCCGAAAAAGAGACCAAAACCCGCCTCGGTCGTCCGAATGACACGCAAACACACACATAGCACCGCATAGGCATTAGGCATGCGTTGAAATTTATGAGACTCAATTCCGATATACGGATGCCGAGTTATCAGCCCGTTTGCCCGATGAACCAATAGTTAGGCAAAATGCCAAAAATGAGACCAAAACCCGCCTGGGTCGTCTGAATGACACGCAAACACACACACAACACCATATAGGCGTTAGGCACACATTGCAATTTACGGGACTCAATTTTGATATACGAATGCCGAGTTATCAGCCCGTTTGCCCGATGAACCAACAGTTAGGCAAAAAGATAAAAAAGAGACCAAACCCCGCCTCGGTCATCTGAACGACACGTAAACACACACATAGCATTGCATAGGCATTGGGAATGCATTGCAACTTACGGAACTCGATTTCAATATACGGATGATGAGTTATCAGCCCGTTTGCCCGATGAACCAACATTAGGCAAAAAGGCAAAAAAGAGACCAAAACCCGCTTCGGTCATCTGAACAACACATAAACACACACATAGCACCGCATAGATATTAGGCACGCATTGCAACTTATGTGACTCGATTCTGATATATGGATGCCGAGTTATCAGTCCGTTTGCCCGATGAACCAACAATTAGGCAAAAAGCAGAAAAAGAGACCAAAACCAGCCTCGATTGTCTGAACGACACGCAAAAACACACATAGCACCGCATAGACATTAGGCACGCGTTGAAACTTACGGGACTCGATTCCAATATACGGATGCTGAGTTATCAGCCCGTTTGCCCGATGAACCAACAGTTAGGCAAAAAGGCAAAAAAGAGACCAAAACCCGCCTCAGTCGTCTAAACGACATGCAAACACACACATAGCACTGCATAGGCATTAGGCACGCATTGCAACTTACAAGACTCGATTCCAATATACGGATGATAAGTTATCAGCTCGTTTTTCTGATGAACCAACAGTTAGGCAAAAAGGCGAAAAAGAGACCAAAACCCGCTTCGGTCGTCTGGACGACACGTAAACACACACATAGCACCACATAGACATTAGGCACGTATTGCAACTTATGTGACTCAATTCTGATATACGGATGTCGAGTTATCAGCCCATTTGCCCGACGACCAACAGTTAGGCAAAAAGCCGAAAAAGAGACCAAAATCAACCTCGGTCTTTCGAACGACACGTAAACACACACATAGCACCGCATTGACATTAGGCACGTGTTGCAATTTATGAGACTCGATTCTGATATACGGATGCTTAGTTATCAGCCCGTTTGCCCGATGAACAAACAGTTAGGCAAAAAGCCAAAAAAGAGACCAAAACCTGCCTCGGTCGTCTGAACAACACGTAAACACACACACAGCACCGTAAAGACATTAGGCACGCATTGCAACTTACGAGACTCGATTCCAATATATGGATGACGAATTATTAGCCCGTTTTCCCGATAAACCAACAGTTAGGCAAAAAGTTGAAAAAGAGACCAAAACCCGCCTCGGTCGTCTGAATGACACGCAAACACACACATAGTACTGCATAGGCATTATGCATGCGTTGGAACTTACGGGACTCGATTCCGATTTACGGATGCCGAGTTATCAGCCCGTTTGCCTAATGAACCCACAGTTAGGAAAAAAGCCGAAAAAGAGACCAAAACCCGCCTCGGTCGTCCGAACGACACGCAAACACACACATAGCACTGCATAGGCATTAGGCACGCGTTGAAACTTACGAAACTCGATTTTGATATACGGATGACGAATTATCAGCCGGTTTGCCACACTTATAGAACACAAACTAAAATAATTTAAATATGCTTAGTTTTCGACTTCGTTTTTAACATTTTACTTTTGTAGGGTCTTGTTGAGGACATTCATGGGGGTTGAGGCTACGGCACATGCGATGCCCGTGGTGGAGATAGTGATGACCGCTGAGCTGCAGCTGATGAGACTATGGAGGGTGGGACCGAAGGTGGGATAGGCGATGGGACTGGCGATCATATGATAGATGGCGGTGATGGTGACACTGACATTCTTGATCTTGGTTGTAGTTAGTTTATGTTTATATTTTGACTTTCATATATGTATTTATATAGCTTTTGAGTTGTACAGACTAGAGTTTTGTATCTAATTATATTGATTGTTGATGGTAAAAGATATGATTGTTATTGATATACGTGCATTGTCATATTTGTTTTTCTTTAATTTATAACAGGTACAATTATGTATATTTGAACAGAGGAATTTTGCAATTTTTAAATTTTTTTTAAGTAGGTCATTGGTGACGGGGGGCCATCGGCAATGACCTATAGGGTCATTGGCGACGGGGATATTTACTCATTGGCGACGGCATATCGTCGAGAATGACAGTAAAATTAAAATTCAAAAATGCTTATTGACGATAGCATATCCGTCGCTAGTGCCGTCGGCAATGATACATTGGCGACGGCGTGCCGTTGGCAATGACCCCGTCGACAATAACCACCTTCTCGATGGCGGATAACGGGAGCCAAGGGCGACAACCTCTGGGGCAACGGACTATGCCGTCACCACTGACCTCATTGTCGACGGCTATAGGGTCATTGGCGACTGCATAGCCCATCGACAATGACCTTTTTTTGTAGTGTAGCATAATTCATACAGAATGAATATTCCAACAGAATAATAAAGAATGGAATAACAAAGAATTCACCATGCATGCGATAGACCGCACAAACAGGTTATTCCAACAGAATAATAAATAATGGAACCAGGTCTAGCGTAATCCGCACAGACAGGATATTCCAACAGAATACTAAAGAATGAAATAACAGAAGAATTTCACCATGTATGTGGTACTTGGCATAGACAGCTTATTCCAACATAATAATAAATAATGGAATAGTAGAAGAATTTTACCATGTATGCGGTACTTCGCATAGACCGGTTATTCCAACATAATAATAAAGAATAGAATAACAGAAGCTCACTTCATGAATACGAAAGAAATAATACCCCTTACCTTAGAAAGAAACTAGCTACTGGAGTAGAGAGGTAGCAGACTTCTCTTCTTCTTTCTCTCTATAATTTCTCTTTATAATAATTGCTCTATATCTTTAGTGAATTGGTGAGAAATGAAGGAAGAATGAGCTTCTATTTATAGGAAAATATAGTTTTGATAATTGCACGTTTTGGGGCTCGAAATATTACAGTACAATACCTTCAACTTTTCTTCCATTTTTAATTTAGTCCTGCAAGTATTATCAAACTTGCAACTCCTCCCCTATTAGTAAATAATGTGAATCAATAGTTCAATCATGTGAAAATACGAATTACAGTATAGTACCTCCATCTATACCTCCATTTTTAACTTAGTCATTCAAGTATTATCAATCTTGCACCAACTTCCCTAATAGTAAAAGAATGTGAATCAATAGTACACACATGTGAACAAATAGTTATAATCATGTGAATTAATAACAATTAATTGCTCATTTATCCGGTTAATTACCCGACTGGTCAGTATAACTTCCAGACATCAATTAATATCGAAATAAATGTCGATTTCCACTAAAACTAACAATTCCAACACAATGGAACTATCAATTTCATCTTTAATCAACACGAACTTATTCATCATTAATATTATAACTCAAAATATTTAACAACCAGGTCGTTCCCAGGAAAGAGGGGGCTTTCTGATAAGGATTTCTCCTTATTGACGCGCAATTAGATGACTAAACCTCTCCTTGACAAAACTTCTAGACATTTTAAATATTGCAATTTAATAATATAAATAACTTTGTCATCTTAATTATTGATTTAATAATATATCATATAATGCAGATGATATTGTGACAATAATCGAAACAATAATATGAGAGATATGATGCAACAATTACTGTAGAAATAATTGAGTATAACTCAGTGACTTCTCATGTAAGCATCAATAATCAATACCGTGTGCTACTATGCAACCACACGTATTACTGTACTTTTACTACCAGGTAGTTCAACAGTTTAACGATAAAACTTCCGCTGTTATTTTTATAAAAAGATAATTATGTCGTTTTCTAACTACGACAATACTTCCATTGTGGGGTCCACCAATGATTGTGCCGTCGTACGAATATTCCCTGACCAATTGAATATTATATAACCACTTGCTTACTTTGCAAAATTTGAAAATATTACCCACAACTATAACATTATATCAAATCCACACCATAATATTCAACTGTGACGCCACCAAAATAGGTATACATCACCCATCTTGAGTCGCCAAATACATGGTACAAAATTCAAATACAACTTAATTATACAACAATCGTGTAAAATACGACAAAATATAATCTAAGAGTTTTAATAAGAATATTGTCATCTAGACAATATCCACACTTAATGGAGTCCTCATTATATTTATTGTCATACTATTTAACAGAATAATGAGGACCACTAATGCTATCATCTAAACCGTCACTCCGTTCCCCGACTAATCCCGGCTACGTTCTCATTTCCTGAAGAGAACAGTGAAAGAAAGGGTAAGCTCAACTAGCCAAGTAAGAAATATTATGACTAAGATAATGCAGAATAAATTATCATTAGTCCTCAACAATGTTAAACTGATAAAATATAATAGACATCAAGTTTAACTGTAGCGGAATAAGCAATCCATTAGAAGAGTCAAGTAGAGCATGATATCTACTATCTTCTATGATTTAAAATGTTTTCATCAATTTTTATCTCTGAGACTCAGCTTAATAAATAAACCACATCATCGAGTCATCCCTGCACTACGGGCCAAGGATATTCATTAAATCATCAATGGTAATGACTATACCGAATAATCCCTGGTCATAATTATACCAAAAATTGTCCATCAATGCACTACCGACCAATGAAGACTTTTACCACATCATTCTTTACATTACGGTCATGATTATACCGAATAATCCCTGGTCATAATCATACCAAGTCCATCTATGCACGTATGTCAAAGATCACTTTCATCACAATATAAGCATAAGGATGATGATAATGACATAATAATTCAATAAAACAAGTTCAAGAATAAATTTTAAAGATTTATAAGTTAATTTATCTTGAAATCAATTATGTCCAAATTGTCAACATGATACTGCTTTGTGGAGTAAAATTCAAGAATGCTCAGAAGAATATTTCCATGAAATAATATCGGATGAAGCGCAAATATCCAGGATATTATACTAATTTTATGGAGTATAGAAGCTAAAACTTTAACCAAATGAGTATCACAGAATATATGAAAATGCAAATAGATTTTCATCCGCCATGCGGTAATCCACGTAGACAGATCATTTCCATAATTTAATAAGGAATGAATATGAATGATCATTCACCATGCATGTGATACTCCACATAGGCAGGTTATTCCAACAGAATAATAAAGAATAGAACCAGGTCATGCGTAATCCGCATAGACATGATATTCCAAAAGAATAGTAAATAATGGAATAAAGAAGAATTCACCATGCATGCGATAGACCGCACAGACAGATTATTCTAACAGAATAATAAAGAATGGAACCAGGTCTAGCGTAATCCGCACAGACAGGATATTCTAATAGAATAATAAAGAATGGAATAACAAAGAATTCACCATGCATGCGATAGACCACACAGACAGGTTATTCCAACAGAATAATAATGAATGGAACCAGGTATAGGGTAATCCGCATAAACAAGATATTCCAACAGAATAATAAAGAATGAAATAACCGAAGAATTTCACCACGTATACAGTACTTCGCATAGACAGGTTATTCCAACATAATAATAAAGAATGGAATAACAGAAGAATTTCACCATGTATGCGGTACTTCACATAGACAGGTTATTCCAACATTGTAATAAATAATGGAATAACAGAAGCTCTCTTCATGGATACGAAAGAAATAATGCCCCTTACCTTAAAAAGAAACTGGATACTGGAGTAGAGAGGTAGCAGACTTCTCTTCTTCTTTCTCTCTATAATTTCTCTTTATAATAATTGCTCTATAGCTTTAGTGAATTGGTGAGAAATGAAGGAAGAATGAGCTTCTTATTTATAGGAAAATATAGTTTTGATAATAGCACGTTTTGGGGCTCGAAATATTACAGTAGATTTGGATTTGAAGGATCTACCTAGAAAAGTACACCCATGAGCACTTCAATAAATCTCACAATCGATGAGAAAGGTATTGATGTTGATATAACGAAATATTGAGGTATGATTGGATGCTTATTATACTTAACTGCCTCTAGACCTAATATAATGAATAACATTTGTTTGTGTGCAAGATTTCAGGCTAAACCTAAAGAATCATATTTAAATGTTGTTAAAAGAATTTTGAAATACTTAAGTGTTACAATTAATTTAGGGTTATTTTATCCAATTTTTAATCACTTTGAACTAATAGGTTATTCAGATGCTGAGTATGTAGGGTGTCAAATTGATAGGAAAGTACGAGTGGTTCTTCTACTTTCTTGGGACAAAGTCTTGTGTCATGGCATAGTAAAAAGCAAACCTCAGTGGCTCTATCAAGTACTAAGGGTGAATACCTAGCTGCAGGAAGTTGTTGTTCTCAGAATTTATGGATGAGACAACCCCAATGTGATTTTTATATATTATGTGAATGTGTGCCCATATACTGTGATAATTCTAGTGCTATAGATATCTCTAAAAATCCTATGTTACATGTGACGCCCCCAAAATAGGTATACATCACCAATTCTGAGTTGTCAATACATGGTACAGAAACAACTAAAACTTTATTAATACAACCATAAAACTGTGAGTTTAAATACAAATATTATCTTCTAGACAATATCTATACCCAAATAAATCCTCATCACATTTATTAATACATTATTTTATAAAAATGGTGAGGACTACTAAACAACTCCCTCTAGAACCTTCATTCCATACCCCGACTAGTACTCGCTATATTCTAGCCTCCTGAGAAAAAATAGAACAAAAAGAAAAAGGGTGAGCTCAACTAGCCAAGTAAAGAATATTATGACTAAGATAATATACAACAAATTATCGTTAGTCTTCAACAGGGAAAAATCTGAGAGAATACACTAAACAACAAGTTTTAGATCAATATTCGCAGTGAAAAATAATAATTCATAGAAGAGTTACGTAGAGAATGAAATCTACTATTATCTATGAATTTAACAGTCCATCAACAGTATTTTTATCCCTGTAACATCAATCAATGCACATCTTGAATCATATATTCATCTTTGCACTACAGGCCAAAGATATTCATCAGTTGATCCTGTTCATCTTTGCACTATGATCAAAGATATTCATTATATAATCAACCATCTTTGCACTACAGGCCAAAGATATTCAAGTATATCATCATTTAGGACTGAGGATGATGAAAAATATTTTAAAAGAATCGAATCCAGTGAAACAAAAGAATAAACATTAAGGATTCGTATTTCAGCTATTTCATGTCCAAAAATACCTCATAAATAATCATAGTGGTGTAAAATTCAAGAATGATCAAAACATGGATACAATCAAAGCTAGTATCCATAATAGATATTTTGGACGAAAAGGAAAAAATTTATTTTTTCGATGAATAGTGCCGTATACGTGAATAGTAACTCCGACAC